>MU224908.1:511328-535682 GCA_018584345.1 Thuja plicata
TATATATATATATATATATATATATTGCACCCACCATGGGGCTTTAGGCCTCTAATCTCCTTTTTATCTAAATATTTGCATTATTTGTATCTTTTCTTGTTTAATTTAGAGGTTGCAGGAAAAGCGTCGCCTATGAGATAAATCTTCACGTGTAGAACCAGTTAACTCGTGCCTACAACAACTTCTTTCATCGTGTACAAAGACAGAAGGGACGCCTTTGACAATAAAGTCACGTGTAAAGAGAGTGAAATCACGTCTACAAAATTTCCTTTTCGTGTGCTACCTTTCTTATTTTGCATTTTCTGCTCTATTTTCAAGCATGTCTATTCTATTTTACGCCTGTTAATGCTTAAAGTTATGCGTAGTAATTTGTCAAATAATGCGTAGAATACTTTAAAGTGTCACTTAAATCAAAGTAAAGTGTCACTTATAAGCTACTAAATGACGTGTACAACTCTATATATTTTACAAGTTGCAGAATATTAAAATCAGACAATTCATATTTTGTATTCTCTTATTCTGCAGATGAAAATATATCCAAAGGTCTAAAAACCAGAATAAAGAATCTACAAATAGAGCAAAGAGGTAAGAATCCTTAACAAACATGCAAATGAACTTCACAATTTGTCCATTTTAGAAAATCTAGAAGAGGAAGAGAAATTGTATGAACATTTTGCTAAAATTGCTAAAGCTTACAAGAACATGTTCATAAGAGATCTTTCAATTTTTTTTATTGCAAATTCAGAAGAGATCTTTCAATTTTTTTTATTTCAAATTTTCCTTTTTTTCCCTCATTGTGTTGCTTGTGGTGACTGCCTTGTTGGAGGAGATGGAGAGGGAACGATCATTACTAGGTAAGGTAATAATCAAGGAAAGTAACTCAAAAATATGCCTAGCCTTTGCTAGCTACATGGAAAAGGCATTTTTCTAAACAAGCTTCCACTTGATCAAATAGTGGGAATTTCAATTTCCAAATCTAGATAGTTAGAGCCTATTATTGTTTTCGAAGAAAGACTTTAGGTATCTTTCTTGGAAGATTTTCTTGTAAAGACCCGTTATAACATTCAAGAACATACACTTCTTGTGGTTTAGGATATAGAAACAATTATTTTCTATATGTGTTGTGTTTGTTTCTAAATTTTCAAACAATAAATCATCCTGGACATCTAATCACAAACATTAATTTTTTAAAAATACATCAAAAATAGTGGCAGATAAACTTTACCTGGTTAAGTGACGCGCACCATTGTTTCTTTTTACGTATTTCATTATTTATGTGTCGCCTACAACAACTCAAGAGGCACGTACCATATTTTAAGTTGCATGCAGTCACTCTCCAAGTGTCGCCTACAGCTATGAAGTGCCACATGCTAACATTTAAATGTCGTGTGCTATATCTTAAAGCTGCGCATAATAGCTTCCCAGTAAGCGCGTAAGCAAATTTAAAGTCTCATGTATTATCAATCAAAGTCGCGCGTATAGACTGCGATAGAGAAATAGGGGGAAATTCTTGAGGGTTTGAAAAGGAAAATTGCATATTTGGATACCCATTTGGACGTTCTACCTATTCACAATCTTACATTGATCAGAATCCCTCATATTCACAAAATTCAAAAAATCATTTTAGGGATTGATCAAAAGGGGATAAAAGCCATGAAATCGTCAATTTATGTTCATGCCAGATTTCACCAGGTCCCACTACATAAATTATACCTTGCAATCAGATGGCACATATCTCAGGAAAGAGATTCCTTTTCGAAGTGATACCTTTACCTCTTCACAACAAAAAATCGAACCAACAAAAGAGGAGGAACCAAATAGGATGACTTTTCCTTTTGGAAATATGGATCCCAACCTCATTAACCTTGTCAACAAATACAACACTAATAATCCAAATATTGGAAATGGTGAGGCTAATAATAATGGGACTAATGGAGTAGGAATTGACCCTAACAATCAAGGGGTAGACAAAAACAATGGAGGTAAAAATGACCCTAATGATGAACAGGCTACTGAAGAAAAATTTAATGAAGTAGTACAAATCCCTTTCTTCATGAAACTCAGGGAGAAGTTTTTGGAAAGAGATGGGGAAAAGTACTTCCTAGACCTAGCAGAGGCGGGGGGAAAACTCCCTCATAATTATGATGTTGATAAATACAAACAAAAAGAAGATGAGACCAATCCTATTAACATCATGAACAAGAAATTTAAGTTATTTCAAATGCAGTTGGACAACATGAAGAAAATGGTGGCTCCTAAACCCTTTTCTATCAAAGCGTTGTTTCATTTTTCATTTGATAAAACCCTAATGATTTTTTCGTTCCTTAGTAATGCATTTTTTGCTATGTATGATAAATATGAAGGAGCATCTGATCCCCAAGATCACTTAAGGGAATTTTGTGCATTGAGCTTGGAGTTCATGCATGAAACAACTTATTTATTGAGATTATTTCCAAGAAGCCTTGGAGGAATAACTATGGGGTGGTTTTCCAAACTACCCTTTGGTATTCGCACTTTTGAAGAATTGGATTCTAAATTTATGACACACTATTCTTATAATATTAAATATGAAGTCACAATGATTAATTTATGCAACACCAAACAAAGTAATGGAGAAGGATTATTGCTTTTCCTACAAATATAGAGAGTGGTATTTGCTAGATACCCTCAAAGTGTGCCCGAAAAGGAAAAGATAGACATCTTCATCAATAGCTTGAATACCGAAATGAACTATCGGTTGATTTTACGATGTCCGCGTTCTTTCCAAGAATTAATTGAGAATGAAGTTACCATGGAGGAATTATTACTGAAAAGGCTAGAACAATAAGTCTACATTAATAACAAGAATACCAATAACAATGCTTCCAACAACAACAATAATAGGGCTCCTCCTAGCAACAACCGGGTTTGGATGAAGAATACTAAGAAGGGTGTGGTTAATGATGGAGTTGTGGAAGCAAACAACTTAAAGGCCACTCTATTTAATCTCATGAGAGGAGTCAACCAAGCTAATAAAGTAAATCAAGCTCCCAAGGTTTTCTTTAATAATAACAACAACAAAAAATTTGGGACCAATCAAGAGGTTAACAAGTCTAAACCCTTCTTTGCTCTATCTCCTAGAAGGAAGTTCACACTTTTGGGTGAACCACTTGAAAATTCATTGAGAACCCTCATTGTGAATAAGATTATTGACTTACCTAGGGCTCAGCCCTATGAACCAAAAGTGAAACCCTCATTGTGGAGTGAGTCAAATCATTGTGAATAACATAAAAATAGAGGACATAAGACAAATGATTGCATGTGCTTGAAACATGTGGTGCAAGAGGTTATTTATAATGGTGTGATAAAAGTGGATGGACATCAAAACAATGGAGATAACACAAAACTCAAAACCCCTTTCTTTAAACATGAGAAATGAGAATCCTTAAATGCTAATAACAATGGAGGTAACAATGGAAATAACTCAAGACTTAATAATAAAGTTAACTTTACCCACAGTTATGATAATACTATTAATTCCCTATCAGGACATGATAATACTATCAATGTTGTGACAGTAAAGGAACAACCTAGAAAAGAGACCTCTAATGTTGTTACTAGGGGGAAAGAAGCAATAATTACCTACAAGGAAGTGCACCTAGAACTTTTGGTCCTACACAAGCAACCACTTTGGCTAAACAAGCATCTTCTTCAATAAGGCCTTATAGTCTAGTGGATCAACTACAAAAGGCTCCAGCTCAACTTTCCATTTTGGAGCTATTGAAACTTTCTCCCATTCATAAAGAAAGCTTGGATAAAGATCTTGTGGAAACTACTATTCCTGAAAATTTGGAGGAAGAAATGTTTTCAAATATGGTGGGTCATCTCATAGCACCTCGTTGCTTATCATTTTCCTAGCAAGATGACATGTCCATAAACCATCCTCAAAATATCCCATTGCATATAGAGGTTTCGATTCAAAAACACCATGTTAAAAGAATCCTCATTGATGGAGGAGTTGGTGTCCACATTTGTACCTTGAATCTAGTCAAAGCTTTAGGGTTATCCAAGTCATCTATTGATCCCAAGAAAAAAATCACTATAAAATATTATGATGAGGAGGAAAGATCTTCTAAAGGAATGGTGGTTTTTCCCATTCAAGTGGGTCCAATCAAGAAAGATACCATTTTTCAATTCCTTGACATGAAATTAACTTATATAATATTTAATTGGGAAGACTATGGATTCATGAAATGTAAGCGGTGCATTTGACCTATCACCAATGTATCATGTTTCCGTACATGGGTGAAAAAATAACTATTGGAGGAGATTAAAATCCCTTCCAATATTGCAATATGGTGAAACCTCTTCATGAGTTATTTATTCCCCATAATAGAGAAGGGGTTATTCCTAGTGTCATCATTGAAGAAATCAAATAATAAGGTCCTACTTCAACATTAAATGCTACTTCAACTTCAAGTCCTAATGAAACTAACTTACCTACATCAACTAAAGGAAAAGAGAAAGTTAGTTTTGAAGGTGAATGTTCCCATGAAAATCCAGTAAAAATTTATACACCAAGGGAAGAAACTTTGAGACCTTCTAAGATTGAAAGGCAACAAACCAGTAAGGAAAAGTATGAAAAGATGAGTGAGATGATGCACAAATTTGAAAAACAATGCACAATTAATTCAAAAGGAGTGGGGGAATATTTGGTTTCCTTATTTGACCTACCCACTTCTCCAAGTACACATGGAAAACCTTCAAATTCTCATCCACCCAAAAATAGAACTCTCATTTTGTGAGAGAGAGTGACGAATCAGCCATAGAAAAAGAATAGAATGAAGTCTTGCAATGGCTTTATAAAGATGAGGATAGTTCAAATGGTCCCATTGAAAGAGTGCAACATGTCAACATCCAAACTGATCAATACGGAAAAGGAACTTTAGGCATCATATATAAATGCTTTCTAGAACCTATCCAACCTCCTTGGAGATCCATGGATGAAAAATCAGGGATAGGGTATCAAGAGAAACGGGTTAGTTCAAGCACTATTCATGATTCTTATGAGCATGTACATATGTTAGAGTCCAAAAGTGAAGATGAATCCAGAGAATATGAATGGGACTCTCTATCTGAAGAATCTTGTCATGAAAAAGAGATAGATGTCATTCATACCTATTCTACTATACCTAATACAAAAAATCAAGTCAACATGGATCAAGGGTCGAGTTCTACACATGTGCCAATTGTTTCTCAAGAATCAAATGTAGGAAAAGCATCTAGTGACAATCAATGGGTAAGTGAACCATGGGTACCTTCATGGGGGGAGATTCAAACGTCAGATTTAATCCACACATATTTTTTCCCATGGAAATCCATGAGGACTCTAGCAAAGAGAATTTTGATCCGACTTCTATGAAACACTTCGAACAAGCACATGTCATTGACTTGAACGATGTACGAACCTTCAAATGAAGTCATGTCCTTAAACCATGAAAATGAAAAATTACCTAATGTGTCCTTAGCCCTTATCCATCCTGAGCTTATTGATTGGGATTTGACCAAGCCTAATGACTTACTCTATTTTCCTAATGACAATTCTATGGCCCAATACCTCAATGCAATTGAGGCATCTTCCACCAACAAATTTGATCCAAACATAATGATGGAAGCGAAGGGCCAATCTCTTAATCCATAAGATATAAGAAAAAAAATTAAAAAATGAAAAGGTCTAGTGGTGAAAACCACCATGTGGCAGTACTAGACCCCAAAAAAGTAAAAATAAAGAATGTTTCCGAAGGTGAAAACCCAACTGTGGCACCTAAGGAAGAGAGATTGGATACTTTACCTCAACATGAGGAAGAGAGATCTCATATCCTAATTGAGTCAACATAAAAGGTCAATATCGGCATAGAATTGGAATCTAAATTCATCCATTTAACAACATCCTTGACTCCAATTGAAAGGAAGGATTTCATCAAATTCTTTCAAAAAAATAAAATCAAATTTGGATGGTCGTATGAAGATATGCCAGGATTGGATCCAATTTTCATAATGCACCACCTTAATGTGAGGCCCAGAGTAAAACTTGTCAAGCAAAAGTTGAGAAAAATGCATGTCCATATGGTTTTATTGGTTAAGGTAGAATTGGAAAAGTTACTAAAAGTTGGCTTCATAAGATTAATAGCTTATGCAGAATGGATTTCCAATATTGTACATGTGACTAAACATGATAAATCCATTCGAGTATGCATGGATTTTAGAGATATTAATATTGCTTTTCCTAAAGATGATTTTCCATTACCTAGCATTGATGCTATAGTAGATTTGAAAGTAGGACATTCCAGGTTTTCATTAATGGATAGATTTAGTGGCTAAAATAAGATTAGAATAGCACCTAAAGATCAAGAAAAGACCTCTTTCGCTTTCCCTTGGGGTAATTTTGTTGGAACGTTATGCCCTTCGGCCTTAAAAATATTGGAGCTACCTATCAAAGGGCGATGACAACCATCTTTCATGACATGATGCATACCTTTCTTGAAGATTATGTGGATGATATCTTATCAAAGTCAAATGAAAAAAAGATCACCTACCTGTCCTAGAAAATATCTTTACAAGGTTGGAGAAATTTAAAGTAAGGCTAAATCCAAAAAAATGTGCATTTGGTGTCCAATCCGGCAAGCTATTGGGCTACATAGTTTTAGCAAAAGGGATAGAATTTAAAAGAAATCATGGAAATGGAAACACCAAAAAAAATTAGTCAAATGAGGTCACTGCAAGGAAGACTTCAATCTATTAGAAGGTTCATCTCTCAATTGCTGGAAAAATGCCGCTCTTTTACTAGATTGCTACATAAGGATACCATTTTCAAATGGGATGATGAATGTGAACAAGGTTTTACCCTATTGAAGACATACTTCATGAATCCACCTATTTTGATGCCTCCCATCAAAGTAAAACCCTTACTATTATATATTTTAGCAATGGAGCACTCTTTAGGAGATTTATTGGCACAAGAGGATCATGAGGGTAAAGAAAATGCAATCTATTATTTAAGCAGAACCTTGATCAAATATGAGTTGAATTATATCTTCATGTGCGAGCTTTCCTAGCAGTAGTTTTTTCCTCCCAAAAACTATGACATTACATGTCGATGCACAAGGTTAAGTTGATTGCCAAGATTGATCCACTAAAGTATTTGCTTAGCTAAACAACCCTTACAAGAAGGATTTCTAAATGGGTGATGGTATTAAGTGAATTTAACATTGAGTATGTGGACCATAAAGCTATCAAGGGACAAGTCATAGCAGATCAATTGGCGTAGAATCCTTTAGTTTCTACTCATCCTATCCAAGCAAAATTTCTAGATGCAGAGATAGTAAATGTGGAAGCGAAAGCATGTAAATTATATTTTGATGGATCTTATACTTAGCATGAATCAGGAACCGGTATTTTATTGATCACACCACAAGGATATGCCATTCCTAATTCCTACAAAATTTTATTCCCATGCACCAAAAAAATTGCAGAATATGAAGCTTTAGTCATAGGCATTAAAATGGCTTTAGAATGGAACGTCACAGAGCTGCAAGTATATTGGGATTCACAATTGGTCATCAACCAAATTAATGATGAGTATCAAACTAAGGATGAAAAATTGATGTCGTACAAAAGGATAGTAGACAACTGGAAGAAATATTTGGTTTTGATTATATTTGAACAACCTTGTTCTCATAATCTTGTGTCATGCCAACCAAATTCGCTTGGCTGATCAAGATATTGAATTCAGTAAGATGGTTTTCATGGCTTCAACTTCTCTCATCTTGAGTTTGTATAACCTCTTCATGATGGAGACTTTATTTGCAGCGCATGCCATTGCATACGTGGTTGTGAGCTTGTCCCATACCTCCTTAGTAACTTTGATTCATTTGCAATAGTGTACAATGCATTCTCATTTAGAGAGAACGATTGTTTCCGTGGTCTTTTTGTCAAGTGATTTTAAATCTTTGTTACTCATAATATTGGATTTCTTTGTTTTTCCCTCAAGAGAAAGTTAAAGACTTTTTTTAATCAGCAATGATTTCATCTATATCTTCCATATCCCAAAATTCTTCCCTGAGAATTTCTGTACCCTTGAATCTTCCATAGCTTTGGAAATTATTTAACAAATTCCCAATCAGTTGTTCAACCAGCTCTGATACCAATTGTTGAATTCGAAGAAACAAAGAAGAATAAAAAATTTAAATAAATAATCAGAAACATAAAATAGAGTACATGAGATTTATCATGGTTTGGAAAATTGCTTACACCCACACTGAGTAGAGGAATTTTATTAATTATCCAAAACAAGATAACAACAACAACAACAACATAAATAGTTTGTTCGCAAGAAAGAATCCAAACAACCAATACATTTGGAGGGAAAGAATAAAAGAATATTGGCCTTCAAGTTTACACTCATTCTAATGCAGAGTGGAGCTAAGATTCTCCCAGTATTTTACGAAGTTAAGCCTTATGATCTTCTCTACATAGAGAGAAAAGGGTATGCTAAAGTGTTTACCAAATATGAAGAGAAGAAGAGGTATATGGAAAATCTTAATAAGTGGAAGAAAGCCCTACAATCTCTTTCATTTATAACCAAACACGAAATCAGCCACAACTTCTCATAAGATCTATGTATTTTTATTAGACTTGGTCATACATTCTTTAAGTTTTTATCACATGAAATTTGTAAAATTTAGGCAGCGAAATTTAATTTTTATTAAGACCCCCCCCCCCTCCCCCCCTTCCCTTTTTTAAGTATCAATGATTACCAAAATATAGTATAGGTGTCCAAAAAGAATTTCAAAGAACAACATCCCTATATGTTGCCAAATACCCAAGTGAGACTTCACAAGCTTGTGAAAGAATTTGAAAGGAAGTGTCTTGACAAGATTCTGAAAGATTTTGGGAGGAATTTCCGTATGAATTAAATTGGAAAAGAGAATATGCAGATCATTGGCATTTTTTAAATTGGCGGACTGGGTAAAACAACTCTTGCGAAAGAGTTGTTCAACAGAAAGCGGTCACAATATACACAAGCCTATTTTCTATTTGATGTGAGGGAAGCCTACACCAACAAGACTTTTCAATCTTTACAAATGAAACTCATCAAAGATCTATATCACCAAGAAAATATAAACTTTTATTGTATAGAGCAAGGAAAAAGTCATATTCGGCGCTGCACAAAAAGGATCAACCCATTTAGTTTCCTAATTGTCCTGGATGATATTGATCAAGTGCAATAGTTATATCCTCTACTCATTATGGATATGTTGAAGAAGCCATATCATAATATGCTCAAAGAGGTCCGCAGCTTGGTAATTATTATAACCCGTGATGTAGGGGTGCTTAAAAATGCAGGAATTACTGATGCCTATAATCTGAAAGGGATGGAAAGAGGTGATGTGAAAGATCTATTTTGTTGGCATGAACTCGGAGAGCCCCAATCAACTAAGGATTATGAGAATATGGTTAATTCCTTCCTAAATGTTTGTAGACACCCTGGTCTCTTAAAGTAATTGGAAGTCATTTTTGTGGTAGAGATGAGAATTACTGGAGGTTGTAATTAAACAAAGTTAAAAAGGCACTGCCTCATGACGTACATCAAAGAATTAAAATTATCTAAGATGCATTAAACTCCCATGAATAACAAATTTTCATTGATATCGCATTCTTTTTTATTGGAAATTTTAAAAGTATTTCCATGGGAGTGTGGGAAGCATAAAGATGTAGCGCTCAACATGCCCTGGAAACACACAAAGACAAGTCTCTTGTTCAAGAATAATCTTTGTGAACTTGGGTCGGAGAAACAAGATCTGTATTCAGAATGCATGACTGTCTGCAAGATTTAGGAAGATAAATGGAAAACAGAGTAAGTCGTCCTTGTCAATTGTAGTAATCCCATGATCTTAAACATCTAGTATGCTTGGTTCTCCTCCCACTTTCTTCTCTATACCAAGTCCTTAATAGAACACAAGTCTGAGATGCTTCTGTGATTGCAGGAAACAAAAGAATTCAAAAACATCCTTTCTGAAACCAAAAGCAGATGTTTCCATTCGTTTACCGACAAGTCCATGAATTGTAGAATTATATTATTCGTAGGGGGATCTGACATCAGTGATGAAATGACTATTTTTTGTTTTGGCTTCAGCTTGAGTATTACGGGTATCAGAATAATCCAAGCTTTCCCTCATGGATTCCCTTCATAAATTTGCAGTGTTTAATAACCAGAAATATGTGGGTCAAAGCGTTGTGGGAGAGTCATGTACAAGTATTATGTTATTTAATGAAAACTAATTTTACATCAACATTGCTTTCTTTCTAATTTGTATTCGTTGAATGTGTTTAAGGAAAATTTATTTTGAGTTTTAGGCGTCCTCCCAATCGAAGGAGCTGCATCTAAATGATAATTTTATGGGAGAATTTTAAGGTTTATCAGAAATGCCAAGAAGCTTGGAAAATAGAGTTTATGATCTTGAGAAGATAATAGAATTGAATATTTCTCTGTGCCAATATCTTCAAGAATTAAGTGTTGGACATCTCAGCTACCTCGAGAAATTGATAATTAACAATTGTTATAGCCTAAAAACCATGTTAGGAATATCTTGTTGGCCGTATGAAGCCAAATCACCATTTGTAACAGGTGTGGGTTGGAGAATGTTTTATCTGACATGCAATGTCAGTATTGTGGAAGGAATCAATTCCCTCAATGGTTCTTGTTGTAACTGAAAAACTCTTGATCTTCCACATTCTATTTATGGAAGACTGATCATAGTGTTTAAATTGATTGCCATTTTATATTCGTTGTATTGCATTGTGAGAAATAATAAAATCCGTTAATCCCAGGTTGAAAGTGGATGTAGCCTTAAAAGTTGAACCACTATAAAATAATGTCTTCTGTCTCTATGTTTGTGTTTTTTTACTTCCATTTTATTTTTCTTTATTTTCTAAATCTACAATTGGTGTCAGAGCTATGGTATAGTATCTATTTGGAAATATTGAATAATTTCCAAGAAGATGGACAAATCAACTCTGTTTGATTGGGCTCTAGCTATCATGTCTCTGTCTTGTGGCTATCAACAAAGTCATGATGAACTACAAGCATTTAAATCATCTTGGCCAAATAATTATGAGAAAGCCTCTTGTTGTTGTTTATTTGGCTGTGAAAGATGCTCTTTTTTAGGACATGATATTTCTATAAGTGTAAACCATGATTGGACATGAAAGAAGAAAGTGTCATTTGCAAAGACTATTAATTTTATTTACTATGACTATGAGAGAGGCGTAGAATATGAAGGGGCAGAAGCTGTTGTAGCTAGCATAATGGAAGACATAATCTGTGCAAAAGGTAATGCCAATATTGTTGTTGTTGAGACCAAGAGAAGAGGCCCATGTATTTTCCAAGAAGAGGGTCAAGGATCCCATGTTGTTGTCCGGCCTGGAGATGAGGACGATGCTGAGGACATTGAGGCTTGGAAGGATCCCTTTGAATTAAATAAGTTACCATTGAAAATATCTCTGTCGATAAGTACCAAAAATGGTTCTGCAAATAAAGTTGTTGTTAAGTCTATTGAGTTTCTGGTAAAGGGATTGATGAGCAATATGGTTGACTAAAGGAGATCAATATTTGCAAATAAAGTTGATTTTGTTTCACGGAAGAGTGATGTAGAAGACTCCGTAGATTATGATGGTGAAGAAGGGTATGAAGAAGTTATGCCGGTGAGAAAGGAAGCCCAAAGAAATCTTGACGTGGCGTTAGATAACTATAAAAGTAGATATGAGGAGACAGAATGTGATACACTAGCCAAGATTCAAATGAAAGAGAATTTGGCTCTAGAAGTAGATTGTTAGTACCCTGGGAAAATTGTAGAGAATGTTAAGAATCTGGGAAGCACAAGCGAAATCCCCAAGGTTTTGGAAGATGAAGAGTATCTTCTGACAGTAGAACCAGACAGTTCTTGGCTTCCGGTTAATAATGCAAAAGCTTTCGTCACTTGTAGGATGAATATTTTAGTGTATGATGATATGTCTAAGGAACTTGAAAGATCAGAGGATTCGAGTACCAATTTTTTAAAATGGTTGAGATGGATGCTTTCCTTTTCATTTTTGATTTCAATGTACAAGCGGATTGAGGTTGCGGCGTAATTTTTGGTTTTTCTTATGGGATTCATTGTGCACATGGTTCAACAAATGGTAGGGTTTCCAAAATACTCAAAAGTTGGGAAACTAGGCATGGAAACCACACTCAAGGTGTCATCGCAGGTTTGGAGAGACCGAAGCCTGCAGAAGAAGGGTTCTCGATTGTCATTTTGGAGCCGAGATAGCATTCTACATGAGATGAGTGTATTCACGGCAATAAAACATAGTGGTAGGGTTTTAGCGCACTAGCTCAGTAATGGGCTGTATATGTCGGGGTGACCTAAATAGTACAAGAACAAGCATCTAACAATGACCTACACTGCAGTGCCTTACACGGGAGGAGACATCAAGAAATCTGGTGATCCGGGAGATTTTTTTGATATATCATTGGTGAGCCCCAACAATCTTCGGCTTTCAACCTGTAAACTCATTTATTTTTAAAAAAAAATTGATTTGGTGGAGCAGCGACTAAATCCCAAGTATCATTAGCAGCGAAGACTCTGTTAGGATTGAGTAATACTGAGAGGGGGTGAATCAATATTACATCACTTTAAATTAATCTTAAACAAATTCTAAATAAACCATAAGCTTACCGAAATGAAATAACATAAGAAAATAACACAGAACTCATAACACCATTATATATTGTTGAGGAAACCCTGACCAATGGAAAACCTCGGTGGAGATGGTTCCCACAAGCATGCACTAAAGTATAATGTCCCTGTTAGGAGACCTAGTCCTATTAGGAGTTAAACATTATATAGTACATTTCCTTGTTAAAGGAATAACAACCCTATTAAAGGTATACAACACCCTGTTAGGGGCTAATTGAGCTTACAACTCTTAGAACAAAAACTTACGTTACAAAGTGTTCTCAGTAATGAACAAAACAAGCATCGTCAATACTTAGATAGTTCTAGTCATAGCTCTTCAATGATCTCTATTCAACCTTTTTTTCGCATCTTCTATTCATATATATATATATATATATATCATCAAGTCGGCTCTCTTAATTATTATCACATAGTCGGCTCTCAATACAAAATAGAATTAATAATGTAAAGAGAAAATACAAAGGTGATGCTCTTACATAACTAAAATATAGGTTATTCAAAATCATAATCCAACATAGCTTACTAATTTTCCATGACATACTCCTTAAATCATCGCTTCTTGTTCAACTTCTCTGTTACGTTGTTCTGTTGTCTACGCATGTCTTTAAATCACTCTAAATTTCTGTAAAACCCACCAAAACCAAATCGATCTTAGGTGGAGGTCATACATACTCCAAAATATCTTTCACTAATCTCGCTAGTCATAAAACATCGTGCTTGATCTTCGCTATGGAAGACAATACTGTTTTACTCTATATTTTTGCTTCTATACTTAGTGATTTTGAAGATTGTATCTCCAAAATTGAACTTCAATCCAATCAATCAATATATCAGATGTGTTTCCATAAATGACAGCCCATAAGTGTCTCATACCATACCAAAAACATCACTTTCCAACAATCTCTCCATAATGAATAAAATCCTCATATGATAGGTATTATGAGGAGATGTCCCTTGTACTGGCACAATCCATGTTTTATTCAATAACAATTGTATCACCAATATTTAGCCTACACATTTTTAACTCGCAGGATTCTTCATGCAAGTTCTTCTGTTACAAATCAATTCTTGGTTATCTTTATATATATTAGTGTTGAGGAAATAAAATTCCTTTTGTGTAGTTGCAAGCTATCTGATTCCATTTTCCTTGTTCCATAAATAATTGGCCCATTAATGGACTGAGGGCTTTACCTATTGGGCTCTATGTTCCTTCTTGACATTATAGACATGTTTCATATCCCTATTTTGCAGATGGCTTCATTTTTATTTCCTTTCCAATCAATAGGTTTTCTCAATATAATGGAAATACATCGAGAAGAGAAAGTAAATTACAAATAGTTACAAAGGTGCTTGACAATGAGGGACATTACAAATAGTTATAGAGGCTTGGCTCCAATGACAAGAATCAAGATTATTGGATTTTATCAATAATAGGTAAAACTACATTTCATACATCTTAGTAGTTGATTCATGTCATTGTTCTAATTCTCTTTTCCTATAAAAAACAAAAGGGTGAAGGATGACTCTTTTGAAAAACATGTAGACGTCACACTTTCATCATATCAAATTTATAGTATACAACAAAGTATATATTTACAATAATATTAGCTAAGGAAAAAGTATGTTCATCTATTAATCCTAAATTCACTAAGAATTTCTTATAATGTCTCAACAATAGCCCACTTTATCACTCTTTTCTTTTGTTAAAATTGGAAAATCAGAATAGAAAATTAGCAAATAAATTATATATGGTGACTTCCCTTTTTTTATTCATTTGCAAATGTGTAAATGTTTATTGCCACAATTTAATAGATGTTGTAAATAAAAATTTTCTACATTCATAGTACATTCTGATGCCATTGAAATATTTAAAGATAAATATAAACATAACAAGCTTGAAGACAAAGAGTAAATGATTTATTCATTCTCTTTTTTTCAAAATCAATGAAAAAGTCAACTGATTCAAACTACCAAAGTATTTTTAACCTTCTTGAATTTTTCAAACCTATAGATAATCTTTGCTATGATTAATTTGCAACAAAAATATTGTAACTTGCTCGAAATAAGAAATAACCATTATAGGGGACCAATTTGTTATTTGTCACAAAGTGATCCCACAATAGTGGGTTACAATTTTTGGGAGGAAGGATTTCACCCCAAAAAGCGTGGCCCACGAAAAAACACTTCATACTTTCAATCGAAAGAGACAAATACTTCCGATCGGAAGTAAGTAACTTCTGATTGAAAGTACAAAAAATGGGTACTTTCAATCGGAAGTTACTTCTGATCGAAAGTACTTTTTACTTTCGATCGAAAGTACTTAGCTACTTTCGATTGAAAATAGTTAGGTCAAATTTGGCGAATATACAACCCGCTGAAATAGTGAAAATCACTATTTCGACTGGGTTGAAACTCGGTGGGGAATCCGAAATATCAACCATCGACTCAACAAGTTTTTCACATTTTCATTGCATTTTTTAATAGATTTTAAATATTTTTTAAATATATATTGTTTGTATATATAATGTATATTGTTTTTTATAAATTATTTGTATATATGCACATGTATATGTGTACATATGCATATATATGTGTATATATGCATATATATATGTGTATATATGCATGTATATGCGTATATATATGTGTGTGTGTGTGTGTGTGTGTGCATGTATATATGCATATATATATATATATATATAAATGTGTGTGTGTGTGTGTGTATGTGTGTGTGTGGGTGTATGTGTGTGTGTATGAGTATATATATACATATATACATGCAAATATGCACATATATATACGGGTGAACCCACAATAGTGGGTTACACTTTTTTGGAGGAAGCATTTCCTCACGAAATCCGTGAGGTGGGAGGTTTAGTTGGGTACTTTCGATAGAAATTCCCTGATTGTTTTGATCGAAACATTCTTAGTTTCATCGAAACTACCTTTTTTGCTTAGTTTCGATCAAAACTAACTAGTGAAGATTTTACTTGGATTTTTACCCATACCCATGTTAAATTAAGAAAGTACTTTCAATAGAAAGTAATTTTGATCAGAAGTAATTGGTTTTGATCGAAACTACTTTCTATCGAAAGTAGTTCCTATCAAAACCCTCTAATTAGAGGCCATTTGCAAAGGCTAACAAAATTCTACCATTTTCAGGGCTTTAGGGCTCAAGCGCGGGGCTCAAATGGAAGAATAAGGAGACATCCTTTTGCATCAAACAAGTTCTCTAAACAAGCTTTCTAAGGAATATAGATTTGACAATTTTTAAATTAATTAGGTCTATGTTTTTTGACATGCATCAACTATAGGTTTTTAATCTAATATAAACCTCCAAGTTTGACGTTCAACGAAAAATAGTAGAAAAGAAATTTTTTTTAAAAAAAAAACAGTGCCCTCCAGCCTCGAGTCTACTTTCTATAAAAAAAAAAAAATTCAATTTTGATAAATACACAATAAGTTATAAGCTATGTAGTCAAGGTATGTCAAAATTATGGTTTACTCTACTTCAAACATTCATAAAATATGAAATAATTATGATAAAATCTTCAAACTAATTGCATTCCGTCCGTGTGGATGTTACCAAACCAAATTTGAAAGAATCGCATTGATATCTATTTTAGAAAAAAAGTTATGCTCTATGAAGTCAATGTAACTTTTTCAAAATGACGTTTTCAGCAACATAGCAGTTTTCGTGGGAGAAAAAATAAAACCATTCAAATAAATTCAAAAAAAAAGAAAAAAATATATTTTGAATCTAGACAAAACATCCTAAAATACTCTATTTTACTTCATCTTTTGATTTCAAATAGTTTAACGACAAAATGCATCTGAATCTGAAAGTTCTTTTCAAAATGTAGACTTCAATGTCTGTTTAGCCAAAAAACTGTAACCGACTATTGTTGGTTCACACACACACACACACACACACACACACACACACACACACACACACATATGCATGTATATACATATATGCATTGAATGTGCACACACACACACACACACACACACACACACACACACACACACACACACATATATATATCATATGCACATGTACAAGTTGTATACATCATACATGTACATGTATATGTATGTACACATGTACATATATGTCATATGTACATGTATATATACATGTACATGTGTCATATACTATATACATGTGTATACACATGTACATGTATGTCATATACATGCACATTATATATAAATGTCATATTGTATGTACATGTATGTATGTATGTTGAATGTCATACACAGGTATATATGATATATATGTACATATATACATACATGTATGGATGGATGTCATATATATATGTGTGTGTGTGTGTGTGTGTGTGTGTGTGTGTGTGTGTGTGTGTGTCATATATATATATATATATATATATATATATAGATATGTGTGTGTGTGTGTGTGTGTGTGTGTGTGTGTGTCATATGTACATGTATGTAATATGTATGTATATGTATATGTCATAAATATATATGTACGTACACATGTACATGTCATATGTATGTATGTACATGTATATACATGTATACAATATATGTACACATGTGTACACATATGTCATGCACACATATGTATATGTATAGACCTATGTGTACATATGTTGACATATATATAAACATATTTTGTCACATATACATACTTGGACATGTGTACATGTATGTGTGTAATTTATTTAAATGAAATTTAGATGTAATTGATTTTATGTAGACTTCATTTGACGGTAAATAAAATCTTTCAGGTACACACACACACACACACACACATATATATATATCAGGCATATTATATTACACATCACACATGGTAGATGCACTGATTCCCCCTGAGGAACTCTTTGCATGCACTAATAGAGAAATTCAAAGATTTCAAGATTCCATTAATAATCCAACTAGTTCTGTTGTTTATAAGAACACATGTCAATCTATACTTCATAGCTTGATTACTATTAGGGATGACCTTCATGGTACCACTCTCTATGGCCGAGATGTTATAGAGGCCATACTTGAGAGGAAGAGACAAGCGGTTGGCTCTGGTCTTTCTCTCAAGGAGGTACAAGCTTTAGTGCCTAAAGCGACCTTGAAAAGGGAAGTTTTTTCATCTTATGCAGAGTTACAGTATGTGAAGGGATATCAGGTTACAAGGTGTGATGATCCTACCATATCTGCATTGATATACCCATGATTTATAGTTGCTCATGGTCATTATCCAAATAATGAATAGATTCCATTGTACTTTGCACATCAAATTTATGCTGAGGTTCATTTAGGGAGGCAAGTTAATTACACTGATTTTCTAGGACATCTAGTACAGGGGTGTGCCAGACTTGCTGATAGAGATGCTTATCATCGAGCAGATCACGAGAGGCCAGTACAGAGGGCCATTATTGGTCAGAGGGCACCTGTGATAGCTCCTTCATTGACTCCTCTTGCAGATGATGTTATCCATAGCACCAAGCTTTGAGGTACGATTGATAATGTGGGGGATATTGCAGTAGCTGCTACATCCATATCGAGTGATCAGGTTGGTTAGTACTTGATGTCTCGATGACACTCCAGATTGTCAGTTGGAGCATCCGCTAGCGGGGCCGCACATGACATGTATACTGCAGCGGGGATCCTTTCACAAGCCATCCTAGAGGGACTTATAGGAGAGACGACACAGGTTACATTGTCTAGCTTGGTTGAGGATCTATTGGATGCTTATGCATTTATAGCAGCAGAGCATGACATCCCTATAACAAGTGTTAGAGCTCATGTGGGTACTGTCAGATTTTCCCAACCATCTCATTTTGACCTAGACATTGGCCAGAGTGGCAGTGCTGGTGAGGATCCACCCACTGACCACTCTATTGCTGTAAAGGGAGAGGCATAGTGTATAGACCCTTCATTTAGTGCAGGACACCATTTTTATGATGTTGGCCTTGAGAATGTTGACTTCAACATGGCCACTACAGGTTACCTAGATTTTCTGACACATGATGATACAACTTCCATGCCATCTCATTTGGTTATGTGATGTTGGTGAAATGAGGGAGGGAGTGTTAAAGGACAAAACACAAAGATTGGAAGGAGGTTTAATTAATTGATTAATTGTTATAGTGTGTTGAATTCCTTAACCCTATTTCACCTTTTACACTTAATTGATATTGATATTGATAGTATATTTCAATTGTGATTGTGATTAAGGGAAGATAAGATACTCCTTTCTTTCAACCTCAAATACACAAATAGGAGATCCAATTTTGATCAACCCAAAGGATTAATACACAAACGAATCCAATATTTGGAAAGAGACCAAGAAAGGGGATCTTAAATTCTGTAAATTAATTGATTAATATGATTAATGACAGTAATTGAAAAGAATGGGAGAAAGTACCAACCTTACAAAATTGTAGATTAAAGATTGTTGTTTTCTGAGATCTGTAGACTATTTCTGGAGATGCCAATAGTTGATACCGAACAGGAACAAAGAGATGGACAAAACCCAGAAATATTTTTCCGTTCCGATGTTGTCTTATGAAAAAGGTTGACCCTGTACCACTTTTGCCAACTCGACCTGCTCAACTCCGAAAGTGTCCCTGTTCACACAGTCTGAAAGAAATCCGAAAAGGGTATCCAAATCTGGCCTCTGATTTTCAATCCCGAACCTGTATCTGCAAGAAAAATGTTTGTTTGTTGTTGGGAAGGGGTTTGCCTTAGTCAAACCCTGATTTAGGAATTAACCTTGAAATCAATAAAGTATGGAAAGCTAACAAGTAGTAGAATTGAATCTAATAGTGAAGCTATGATATTCAATAGATATGCTAATGTATTTCAAATGTAACAAATATGTAAGTATGAAAGCATGAACATTAGAAACCATAAACCTCCATGATTTTATGCTTGGAATCCACCTTGGAAGGATGATGAAAGAGTCTTAAGGATGCACAAAGGATCTTGAAGGAAGATCACACCACCATGATGGCTAGATCTAGGGTTTTGAATGATAGATCTTGAATGCTTGAACCAAATTCTTTCAAAGGCTTGAGAGCTTGAATCCTTGATCTTCAATGGAGGACTTGAATCCTTGAGAGGAAGACTTGAACACCTTGAGAGCTTGGAATGGATGCTTGTGCTTAGAAAAACTTCAATTGCTTGATCATGGTTAGAGAAAATGAGAGGAGAAGGCTCCCTTTTATATGGAATTAGGGCACAATATCCTAAGGAGGCCTACATAGGATAATTAAATCATCATTTAAGACTTTAACCCTAGGAGAGGACCTATTTTAAATATAATTTAGGAATCAATCATTTCGGAACCCAAAACAGCCGACCCGGAAGCGGGAGAAACTCTTTGCAAAGACCGACATCCGGGAAACTGTGAGATTCTGGGTTTTGGACCCTGGGACAGGGTCAAGGTAATCCCTACCCTAGGATAGGGTCAAGGTCAACCATATATTAGGTTAGGGTCAAGGTCAACCTAGTCCCAAAAGGTTGACCCTGTCCCTATATCCCAGAAACAGGATTCTGCAACCCAGGATGCAAGAATCAGTCCCGAAAGTGGTAGAAAGAAGGGCAGATCAGGAGGGGTAATGTAGAAGTGGGAGGATGATGTGATGGAGGTCAAATACATCCCCTAAGGAGGGATAAAATATCTTAACATGGAATTTATTCCATTTTAAGATGATACATTAAGCCCCCACTTTAGCGGGACTACGAAAATTGAACGTGCTCACGGTAAAGTTAGAAGTAAGAGATCCTGGTGGATTGCAATCAAGATAGAATATCACTAAGCTAGGAACATAAGCCCCCAGACTAAGGATTCTAGCACATCATACATACATAAAGATATGGGAAATAGAGAACTTCAATCATAGAAAACATATATGACGACATAAGTAAGACAAGAACAACACTATTGATAAAATAGCTTCACGATCTAATCCTACTAGCATGAAAGAAAAAGAGAAAACAAAAAGTGATTACCTCGCCCAATGAGAGCTTATGTCCCATTATGAACCACACAAAGGTGTAACTGAAAAGATGGAGTTGAACCGCCTAGTGAATGTGGCTACTCACTAGTCAACCCATCAAAGAGATCCTTTCTTAAAGGGATCAAAGTATTTGTAAATTGAAAACTGGCAGGATCAAGAGATCCGTGTAAAATTAAACTGGAGGGATCAAGAGATCCTAAAAAAAATGTAAAAATATGTCCATGCTTTAAGGATTAGTTTCTTTTAATCCATAAAGGGAAAAAGTTTTAAATACCATGCTTTAAGGATTAGTTTCTTTTAATCCATAAAGGAAAAAAGTTTTAAATATTTTAAAAACTATTTTGAATGTGTGTGTGTGCAAAAAGTGAGTAGAGTGTATGCCCCCATGTTAAAGTCATTGCTAACACTTTAACAGGAGCAATGATTTTAACGGAAACATAAGCAACTCTACGGATTACATTTCCACTGCGAGATGCCCCCAAAAGTTGACAAATCACGGGAAATAAAACATAAACATACGCAAGAACACAAAATGGGATCTACTTAATGTGGAGTTAGTATGTTCATAAAATAATATGTACATATACATATGATATTATTGCAAATGAATTAACATCATTCCCCAAAGAAAGTAGAACTACTATCACAAAGGAGGAATGACACTTAAGAATTACGAAGAGGAATCTTTTCGGACCACAACCTGGAGACCAAAAAGAATTAGTTCTACCATGTCGCAGATCCAAGCAGATTATACAAGGAAAATAGTTACAAATAATAGCAAAAGTACCACATAACATGAAACAACATATAGAAGAATGTAGATATATATAGAAGAATGGAACAACAGTTGTGATTCTTTTATCACCTTATATCCAACAGAGTAACAAGGATCATATAAAAGAATCTAACAAACATTTAGAAACACATTATGGGGGAAGCACATTACAACATATAAACATAAACAGGGCTACCATAAAGGGTAAGCCAATCAAGCATTTTGTCAACCTTCCCCATCTTGGCTGATGTTATTTAGGGTAGGTGGGCAACTCGCAAGAGGGACTATATCCAATATAGTAGGAATGATAGTCAATTCCAAATAGGATCCTCTTGAGAATCACATTGTTCGATACTAGGTGCGATTGTTAATTGAGTAGTAAGCATATGAGGTAAATCATTATCAGGATCAATGGTCTCATATTCATCACTAAGATCAATAGGATCATCAAGACTGTCCTCCTCATCAAGGTTGATAGAAATAGGATCCAAGATGCGAATAGGATCATCATACTCATTGTTCTTATCATCATGAATAGTGACATGAACTACATTAGGCATAGGTTGATCAAAAGTAGGTAAAGAGTTTTTGAGCATAGAAGCATGAGCTCTAGCATGGGCTCTATGCTTCTTACGATGTTCATTAGCAGATTTGTTACATTTCACTTTGCTTGATATATTGTGAGAACTAGGAGGAATAAAAAAAGGTTCCGTTATAGGTTCTATAGGAGGAGTTTCAATAGGTGGTAATGGAAGGGTAGATGTGGGATTAATTGTAGTAGTATTAATGGATAAAGGAGGGATGGCAGGAGTAGGCAAAAGACCATGGTTGGAATCAATCTGAGGCATACTTAACTCTGTGATTTTGCGATGTTTTTAGGCTTGATATGAGTGAAAGAGATGATCAGGGCGAGGAGGGAATGAGTTAGGTAATGAAGGCCAAAGGAAATCAAGAGTAGCACAATCTCTAGGCCTAGATGGTTGATACAAACTATGATTAATTGTCTTAACTTCTCCATCATGAATAAACTTAAGACATTTATGAATGGGAGAAGCAATAGCATGCATAGAAGTTATCCATGGTAAACCAAATTTGATTTGAAATTGATCAGAAGTAGGAATAATGATGAAGGTAGTATCTATAACTTTACCCTAGAGTTCGGCAGGTAAGGTAATAGAACCAATTATAGGGTAAAGAAAGCCATTACAAGTTTGAATCCATGCATCAGATGAATCATAAAAATCATGTTGTAATCCTTTCATAAAAATATTTTCTTCAATTATGACATTAATTAAAGATGTGGGATCAACTAGACAACCACAAGTAGGTATCTTAGCAATCCTAGCATAGATATAAAGGGGACCATCAGGAGCTTTAATTGTTTCAGAATCATCAAAAGTAATTAGAAGTTCCCTAGGTCACTTATCCTTAATTTGTTTTTGAGATTGTGGTGGAATTGAAAGTGGAATTGGAGGTGAAGGATCTTGAACAACAGTTGTGGATGGCACAACACTCTCCACCTGATTAACAATGTTATTGAGAGTCTCCATCTTTGAATCATAAACAATGTCTACAGAAGATGGTTGAGCTATAGTATTAGTATCATGTGTAGGTAAAGGATTGGTATAGATTTGAAGGTTCTGGTTAGGAGGAGAAACAAATTTGTTTCCACTACCATCAAGAGTATCAACAGACAAAGCTTTAGAATCAATTAAGTCTTGAATCTTATGCTTTAGGGAATAACATTTCTCAGTGTCATGGCCATTCTGGTGATGGTATTGGCAAAAAGCGGTAGAATCAAAGGATTTTGAATCTATCGTAGTAGGAAGGAGAGGTTGAATAGAAGGTAAAGTAATCATACTAGCACTTAACATCCTATTCATTATAGAATGCAGAGTTTCAGAGAGAGGAGTAAACGTACAATTCATACGGAAAGAAGTGGATGCAGAAGCACTATTGGAAGTAGCCACAACTTGATCAGCAACTGCATTTGTCTATTTATTAATCTTTACATAGTTGTGAGGTTTCTGAAACTTTTTGGGATTAGGAGCATTATCACTCTTATCAACTGGAACAGGAGCCATTGGAGTGTTGCTCTCAAACTAGCTCACTTGTAATTGATAATGGTTAAGTGTTGCACATAATTGTTTAAAGGAGGTAAATTCAGTAAGTAGAATCTTATCTCTAATATCCTTTTGTAAATTTGAAATAAATATATGTTGAATATCAATATCAGGAATAGGATAATAAATTTGAGCATACAAATGCTTAAATCTACCAATGAAATCAGTCAATTTTTCTTTAGTATTTTGTTTACAATGCATTACATCAGACAAGGACACTTGCGGTCCAATGTTATTTTGGAATTGTTGAATAAAAGAATTATCAAGTTTGGGAAAAGAATCAATGGAATAGGGAGGTAAGGAACAATACCATTGTAAAGCCTTATCTCGAAAGGTTCTAGAAAACAATTTAGCCAAAATCGTATGGTCATGAGTGTAATCACTACAAAGGATTTGAAATGTTTTAACATGGGTGACAGGATCTCCTTTGCCATTGTAATTCTCAAGACGAGGCATATCGGCTTGTTGAGGGGTAGTAGCATGAATGATCTCTAGGGATAAATGGCTACCCATATCACATGTAGGAATGCTAAACTTGGATTGAGTCAAAGAGGCCAGTTGTTGTTGTAAAGATGACACAGTTTGAGCCAAACTAATAATTGTGGAATCATTAGAGGAAACAGGTGGCATAGAAATATTAGGAACACTAGGAAAAGTGTAAGAAGCAGCAGGAATGGAAGACA
>MU224908.1:552414-564846 GCA_018584345.1 Thuja plicata
CTTAACACTTTCAACAATGTTTTTTTGTACGTTAGACATTTTTGTCCTTTTCAAACTTGCATCTACACCCAACAACTTTAATGGATCTTTTAACTCATCTTTAAGAAGTGTAATTGATAATAGTTGGTTTTTTTCAAGTGTATCAAGATTCTCAAATTGTGCAATTATTTCCTTAGACTTTTTCTTCAATGCCCTCTTCATAGTATTTATGGGTTTTTTAGCATAATCTCTCAATTTTTCCACATCCATTTTGATTAAATGATCTATGCTTTTACAATTAATTTTGCACTTCAACTCTTGGGCTAGAATAATGGTGTAGGAACACCCTTGAGAAGCCAGTCAGTTGGTGATCTCATGTTGTTTTGGTGTGTGAAAGTGTTAAATACCCTCTTGAAGGGCACTATAATTATATAAGGTCATGTGGACCAAGTGTGGTTTGAAGTAGTATTTATTTGTGCTTTCTGTTAGGTCAAAGTACTTCATTTTGGCTCATTAATGACATTGTATTTTATAATGTGGTCAAGTGGAAAGTTGAGGTTTTTCATGTCTTTAGGGTCCTATGATACGCTAAGAGGTCTAACTAGGGTTAATTAGGTCAGATTAGAGTTAAAACACTTGAAAATTGCAAATGTGTAAAAGATGTCAAAATGTTGCTATGCCACATTAGCGACTTTTAAAAGTTGCTGACAACATTTTTTGGTTGTCTTAAGGGTTTTGATGTTTGATTTGGATGGATTCCATCCAAGGATTTAGGCACATGTGTTGAAGGGATATAAGGAAGTAAAACCCTAATTTGAATGGTTGGAAGTCATTGTACAGATTTTGGGTTTTGGAGCCAAGGATTTTTGAATGACAGAGTAGCAGAATTGAAGAAATTTGTTCTTTTCTTGTTGTCCATGGATTAGATTTAGTACTATGATCATTTGAGGCCATTATTGGGAATGTTTTAAAGTGATTCCAATAGTTGGTTTTCTCTGTAATTACTTTTCTTTTGGTTTTTGTAATTTAGTTTGTTTTAGACAGTTTATTGTCCAGTTCTGAAAGAGAGGCAAAGATGTGGACCTAACTCCATTTTACACCATTAGTTTTGTATGGCCACTTGGGAATGGATACTAGGTCCATGGATCTTCAAGAATATGGAAGGTGGAGCTCTGGAAGTGTGTGAACCTATTTTTAAGGTCTTTCCCTAGGCTAGTTATGGTTGTAGCCCAGCTAGGAAGACCAAGAAGAAGTGTTTGGTAAATGCAGGAGGGATATCAATTGCGATGAGCCAAGAAGGCCATGGATGCATTGATATATGGTATTTAGGTACTCAAGAATGAGGAGGAGTGCCCAAGAACCCAAGTCACCAAGTTTTGAGACCAAAGACCAAGGACTGGTCTAAAAAGCTTGAAAAATCCCTATTTCTGAAACAAGGTGTACGGGTAGGGTTGAGACCTGAGACCACCAAATTATTGAATGTCTTGAGTGGTAGGTGTGAACTACCAAAATAAATTTGTGGTTCCTTTGAGGATTTGTCACTGAAATAGTGCATTCCTACTTTTTAGGAGGCCTAATTGGGGAAAAATGCTACAAGGCCTAAAAGATAGGAATTTGGAAAGCCATGGAGAAATGGTCTAACTTGGAAACATAAGACCCATGTTGGGATTAAAAATTGAAGTTGAATGAAGCCCTAGCCCTCCTGAAATCCAAAACAATCATTAGGGCTTGGGAAGTATAGTTGAGAGAAGTTCTTACAAAGAACAAAGGATGGGGAACCTAATAAGATAGGAAGATTCTTAGGAGAGGGAAAGAATTGAATCTTTCCAAGATTTAGAGGGTGGATTAAGGAAGCCCTAAGGGTCCTAGGAGTGACCTAAGAAGAGTTCTAGAAAACTCATTGAGGTAACAAATTTTCTCCCTATAAAAGTGGTATCAGAGCTTAGGTTCAAGATTTGGGATAAGAAGTGTTGCAGCTAGTGGATGTTGCAGACTGAAGAATCAAGTGGAGAGTCAAGTGCATCTAGCAAGATGGTGACCAATGCTGAATTGGCCAAGAAAGTTGAAGAACAAGAAGAGGACAATAGACTGCTAAGAGAAATATTGATCCAATTAGAGCAACTCTTAGGAGAGGTCCAAGACAAGGCAGATAGAGTGAAGGACAAGGTAGACCAGAAAGAAGAAAAGGAAGATAAAGAGAAGGAGTTGGCCTTAGAAGAAGAAGCACCTGCTCCTGATTCAGTCTTACCAGAGGAACCCTTCTTGAAGGCACTCAAGGCCTTAAGTGGTAAAGCCTTGGAGGGTGTGCCACTTTTTAGTGGACAAATGGATGTTGATCTAGTGATGGACTGGATAGACAGTCTTGAAAATCACTTTGAATGTGATGGTGTGACAGATGCTTAGAAGTTGAAAGTGGCTAAGTATAGGTTGAGGGGACCAACACTTAACTGGTGGAAATATGTTCAGACTAAGAGAGAGAAAGAGGGCAAGAACCCTATTTTTACATGGAAGGGTATGTTAGCCAAGTTGATGCAGACTTACCTACCAGATGATTATGAATTTCAAATGCATAGGAAGAGACAAAACCTCAGGTAGAAAGACCTTGATGTCCAAGCATATACTAAGGAGTTCCAAAATTTATGCTTAAGATCCAAGATAGTGGAGGATGAGAGCATCAGATTGGCTAGATATCAAAATGGACTCAAGTGGTCTATACACGAAGAGATGAGTCTTACTACCCTAACCAGTGTGAGACAATGCTATCAGATGGCTTTAATGATAGAAGAGAAAAGAAAGAGGAAACATGATCAGACCTCAAGAGGGAGAGGTAGAGGAAAAGAGAATAGAGGACATAGAGGTAGCTTTGCTGGTAGAGGCAGTGATTATAGATCTCAAGAAGAATCCAAATTGACTAAAATAGTCAATGAGACCAATGGAAGAGGCAGTATGAGTAGAGGAAGAGGATTCCAAGGTGAAGGAAGAGGTAGATTTGGAGGTTCAGGCAGAGCCTCACACTTTGAAAATATGAAATGCTTTCATTGTAATTAACTAGGTCATCCAGCCTATAGATGCCCTGAGAAGGCTTCTAGTTCACATGGTGAAAAAAGGGTGAACTACCTAGCCCAAGAAGAGACCAACAGTATTAAAGCTCCTAAAATTAACCTTGATTCAGAGAGTGGGGAGAATCTAATGATTAGGAGGATTCTCATTAAGGAACTTGTCAAAGAAGAAGCTAAGCAAAGGAGGGCATTTTTCAGAGTGAAGTGCAAGATACTTGGCAAAGTTTGTAGGATGATCATAGACTCAGGGTCTACTGATAACATCATCTCAGAGGAGGTAATCATCAATCTACGACTGACCAAGATACCTCATACAAACCCTTATAGAGTTACATGGTTGAATAAGGGTCAACATGTTCTTGTAAATGAGCAAGCATGGGTTGATTTTTTAATAGGAAAACATGTTGACAAAATCTTGTGTGATATACTCCCAATGGATGCATTCCACCTAATATTAGGTAGGCCATGGCAGCTTGATAGGAAGATATTTCATGATGGAGAGAAGAGTTCCTATTCTTTCAAGAAAGGTGGGGTCACCTACAAAATTCAGTCACTCATTGATGATGAGGGGTCTACATCAGCAGGACCTAATGTCTTACTGCAAGGAGGTAAAGAGTACATGCAAGGTATAAAGAATGGAGAAGGAACACACTATGCTATCATGCTTAAGCCTAGTGAAGAGAAGAAGGTGGAACAAGCACCATTACCAAAGGAGGTGTAGGAATTATTGAAGGAGTTTAAGGACATAGTTAGTGATGGGTCACCTGCAATGTTACCACCTCCTAGAACCATAATTCATTAGATTGACTTCATACCAGGAGCATCTCTATGAAATAAGGCTACATACAAGGTGACTCCTGATCAAAACAAGGAGATAGCTAGCTAAGTCCAAGAACTTTTGGACCAAGGTCTAATCAGACAAAGCATTAGCCCATGTGCAGTACCAGTGGTTCTAGCATCAAAAAAAGGAGGTAAGTGGAGGCTTTGTACAGATTCAAGGGAAATTAATAGGATCACTATAAGGTATAAATTTCCCATTTCTAGGATTGAATATCTTATGGATTGTTTGGGGGAAGCAAGGTACTACACTAAGTTGGATTTGAAGAGTGGGTAACATCAATTCAGAATTAAGGAGGTGGTGAATGGAAAACAACATTCAAGACTACAAAAGGGCTCTATGAATGGTTGGTCATGCCCTTTGGGCTTAGCAATGCCCCAAGCACCTTTATGAGGTTGATGAATGAAGTGTTGAAGGACTACATAGGAAGATTTGTAGTTCTGTACCTTGATGATATCCTCATTTTCCATAAGACAAAGGATGAACACCTCCAACATTTGAGAATTGTGATGAAGAAACTTCATGAGGAGAAGTTATCCATTAATTTGGAAAAATGTGAATTTATGAAGCAGGAGCTGATCTATCTTGGTTTTGTGGTGTCTCAAGGAACCTTGAAGATGGATCCTAGCAAAATTGAAGCAATGCTAAGCTAGCCTACCCCTACATGCAGCACTGAAGTAAGGAGTTTCCATGGGCTCTCCCAATTTTATAGGAAGTTCATTAGAGGTTTTAGTGAGATATGTGCACCAGTCTTAGATACAATAAAAGGTGGAGTAAAAACTAAATTCAAGTGGACTCTAGAGGCTGGTAAGGGTTTTAAGTGGTTGAAAAAGAGAGTGTCTACACAACCTATTTTGGTTTTTCCAAATTTTGATAAGTTGTTCACCCTTGAATGTGATGCAAGTGGTATAGCTGTTGGGGCAGTATTGAACCAAGAGAATAGGCTAGTGGCATTCTATATTGAAAAGTTAAATGAGGATAAGAAGAGGTATTCCTCTTATGACCTAGAGTTATATGCATTGGTGAAATCCTTGAGGAAGTGGAGGCACTATTTTTTGCCGAAGGAATTTGTGGTTTATACTAACAATAAAGCTTTGAGTTTTATCAATTCTCAGGAGAAGTTGAGCAATAGACATCTCAAATGGATGGAATATTTGCATGCCTATACCTTCACTATTAAGCACAATAAAGGGTAGTTGAATAAAGTAGTTTATGCTTTAACTAGGAGACTCTTGACAGTCTAAGAGGTCAGCTACAAAGCATAGGTTTGGAGAGCTTCAAAGAGCTCTATGAAGGAGATGAAGATGTTTCAGAAGCATACAAGGTATGTAAAGATTTAAAAAACCATTTCCATAGTCAATTTGTAGACTATACCATTCAGAATGATCTCTTATTTAGAGGAGGACAAATATGTATCCCTAAGGGATCTATGAGGGAGAATGTGATACAAGAGAAGCACAATGGGAGCTTAAGTGGCCATTTTGGCCTAAACAAAACACTAGAACTAGTGCAAAGGTTCTATTATTGGCCTAATATGCAGAAGGACATTAGAAAGTATGTGGAGAAATGCTTGGTATGTCAGAAATCTAAGGGTACCTCTTCTAATGTGGGTTTGTATCAACCTCTACCCATTCCTAATAGGCCTTGAGAATGTATTAGTATGGATTTTGTGGTTGGGTTTCCAAGGACCAAGACTGCTTTAGATAGCATATTTGTGGTGGTAGATAGATTTAGTAAGATGAGCCACTTCATTGCTTGCAAAACCACCCATGATGCCATTCATATTGCACATTTGTTCTTTAAGGAAGTGGTCCGGATTCATGGCTTACCCATCAGCATAGTATCTGATAGAGATGTAAAATTTATGGGTCATTTTTGGAAGACCTTGTGGACAAGGTTAGGAAATAACCTATCATTTGGGTCAGCCTAGCATCCCCAAATTAATGGTCAGACTAAAGTTATTAACAGAGTGCTGGGACATCTCCTTAGATGCTTGACAAAGGAGTATGGAGTGATGTGGGATCAGTTGTTACCACAGGAAGAATATGCCTACAATGACAGTGTTAATAGGACAACAGGAAAAAGCCCCTTTGCAATATTTTATAGGCTACACCCTAGAGGTGTGTTGGAGTTAAGAAACTTGGCACATGAGGAAGGTAAGAGTGCATATGAAAAAGACTTCACTCAATCAATGAAGGAGGTTCATGAACAAGTGAAGAAGAAGCTCCAAGAGGCTACACAAAGACTGAAAGCCAAAGTTGATGAAGGAAGAAGAGATATTTAGTTTTCTATGGGAGATCTTGTAATGGTACACCTTAACAAATCTAGATTGTAGAAGGGAGTCCCCACCAAACTTCAAATGAGTAGGATAGGTCCTTACAAGATTATTGCAAAATATGGGAAAAATGCTTATAAAATAGACTTGCCATCAGATTTGGTGATGTATAAAGGGCCTATATTAGTACAAACTGATTCACAGTCAGACAGTAAGGAAATCACAAAAGATGTTCATCTTTCACCTACACCAACACCAATAGCTGTGAAGATTTTGGACTCTAGGGTGAAGAATAAGACCAGACAGGGAACTTATATGGAGCATCTCATTCTATGGATGGGAAAATCAGAGGCTGAAGCTACTTGGGTAGCTGAGAATGAGTTCAAGAAGTAGGGATTTGATCCTAAGCTCCTGTCACTAGAGGTGACTTAAGTTCTTAGCCTTGGTAGTATGGTGCAAGAGCACCCTTGAGAAGCCATTTAGTTGGTGATATCATGTTGTTTTAGTGTGTGAAAGTGTTAAAGACTCTCTTTAAGGGAACTATAATTATATAAGGTCATGTGGACCAAGTGTGGTTTGAAGTAGTGTTTATTTGTGCTTTATGTTAGGTCAAAGTACTTCATTTTGGCTCATTAATGACATTGTAATCGATAATGTGGTCAAGTGGAAAGTTGAGGTTTTTCATGTCTTTAGGTTCCTATGATACCCTAAGAGTTCTAACTAGGGTTAGTTAGGTCAGTTTAGCGTTAAAACACTTGAAAATTACAAATGTGTAAAAGATGTCAAAATATTGCTATGCAACATTAGCAACTTTAAAAAGTTGCTGACAACATTTTTTGGTTGTCTTAAGGGTTTCATGTTTGAGTTGGATGGAGTCCATCCAAGGAGTGTGGCACATGTGTTGAGGGGATATAAGGAAGGAAAACCCTAATTTGAAGTGTTGGAAGTCATTGTACAGATTTTGGGTTTTGGAGCTAAGGAGTTTTGAATGACAGAGTAGCAGAATTGAAGAAATTTGTTATTTTGTTGTTGTGCATGGATTAGATTTATTATTGTGATCATTTGAGGCCATTGTTGGGCATGTTTTAAAGTGATTCCAATTGTTATTTTTCTATGTAATTGATTTTCTTTTGTTTTTTGTAATTTAGTTTATTTTAGACAGTTTGTTGTCCAGTTCTGACAGATAGGCAAAGATGTGGACCTAACTCCATTTTCCATTGTTGGTTTTGTACGACCACTTGGGAATGGAGACTAGGTCCATCGAGCTTCAATAATATTGAAGGTGGAGCTCTGGAAGTGTGTGCACCTATTTTTAAGGTCTTTCCCTAGGCAAGCTGTGGTTGTAGCCTATCTAAGAAGACCAAGAAGTGTTTGGTAAATGCAAGAGGGATGTTTTCATGAGCCAAGAAGGACATGTATGCATTGATATATATTTTTTAGGTACTCAAGATGGACGAGAAGTTCCCAAGAAACCAAGTCACCAAGTTTTGAGACCAAAGACCAAGGACTGGTCTAAAAAGCTTGAAAAAGCCCTATTTCTTAAATAGGGTGTACGGACAGGGTTGAGACCTGAGACTACCAAAATATTTAAGGTCTTGAGTGGTAGGTGTGAACTCCCAAAATTCATTTGGGGGTCCTTTGAGGATTTGTCACTGAAATTATGCAATCCTACTTTTTAGGAGGCCTAATTGGGGAAAAAAACTACAAGGCCTAAAAGATAGGAATTTGGCAAGCGATGGAGAAATGGTCTAACTTGGAAACTTAAGACCCATGTTTGATTAAAAATTGAATTTTAATGAAGCCCTATCCCTCCTACAATCCAAAACAATCATTAGGGCTTGGGAAGTATAGTTGAGAGTTCTTGCAAAGAACAAAGGATGTGGAAACTAATAATATAGGAAGAATCTTAGGAGAGGGAAAGAATTGAATCTTTCCAAGATTTAGAGGGTGGATTGAGGAAGCCCTAAGGGTCCTAGGAGTGACCTAAGAAGAGTTCAAGACAACTCATTGAGGTAACAAAGTTTCTCCCTATCAAATAATATTCTCATTTGTTGTTTGTACTTGGGCTGCAAATAAAATAAAAAAATTCCCTTAATATCTCATCTTAAGGGGAAAGACACAAAATTCATAATTAACTATACTAAGAGACTAAAGAGAGAGAGAGAGAGAGAGAGAGAGAGAGAGAGAGAGAGAGAGAGAGAGAGAGAGAGATGTGTACTTGTTTGGGATTCTAAAGGTTGTACTTGTTGAGCCTGTTGACCTTGTAATGACCCTTCTCCAACTTCTAAAGGTTGGGCTTATTGACCTTGTGATGACCCTTCTCCAACTTCTAAAGGTTGGGCTTGTTCACCTTGCAATGACCCTTTTCAAACTTCATAAGGTTGTGCTTCTTGAGAATTTCTTGCATACATTTAGATATTTAATTATTTTAAACAAAAGGGTAGATAATTGGGTCTAAATGTGTCTAATTATGTCTAATTATGTCTAATTGTGTCTAATTGTGTCTAATTAGGTCCTAAAGGGGCTAATTGTGTCTAACTAGGTCCTAAAGGGTCTAGTTAGGTTATAAAGGGTCTAATTAGGTCTTAATTGGATCTAATTAGGTCCTTAAGGGTCTAATTGGCTCATAATCGGATCTACTTGTCCTAATTGTCCTAATTGGATCTAATTATAGGTCCTAATTGGGTCACAATTGTCTAGGTAATTGGATCTAATTAGGTCCTAATTGCTCTACATTTAGATATTTAATAATTTTTTTTAAAAAGGATCTAATTGTCATATAACCTATCATAGGTCCAAATAGGTCTAATTGGGCCTAATTAGGTGGACTAAAGGGTATAATTGGATCTAATTAGGTCCTAATACATTCTAATTGGATGTAACTATCCTAATTGGATATTTATTGTCCTAAATTTGGATCTAATTGGATATAATTAGGTTCTAATTGGATCTAATTGTCCCAATTATCCTACTTGGATGTAATTAGGTCCTAATTGGGTCTAATTGGATCCCAATTGGATCTAACTGGATCTAATTAGGTCCTAAAGGGTAATTGGATCAAATTAGGTTATAAAGGGTCTAATTAGGTCCTAATTGGATCTAATGTACATCCTAGAATTGGATCTAATTGGATCTAATTAGGTCCTAGAATTGGAAATCTAATTGTCCTAATTTTCCTAATTGGATCTAATTAGGTCCTAATTGGATCTAATTGTCCTAATTGTCCTAATTGGATCTAATTAGGTCATAATTGGGTTTATCTGGGTCCTAATTGGATCTAATTGGACGTAATTAGGTCCTAAAGGGTTTAATTTGGTCTAATTAGGTCCTAAAGGGTCTAATTGGATCTAAGTGCGTCCTAATAGGTACAATAAGGTCTAAGATGTATAATTAAGGGTCTAATTGGGTCTAAGTAGGTCTAATGGTGTCTTAAGGGGTCTTAAGGGGTCATATAACCTATCATAGGTCCAAACGGGTCCAATTAGGTCTAATTCTAGGTCTAATTGGGTCTAATTGGGTCATATAACCTATCATAGGTCCAAATAGGTCTAATTGGGTCTAATTGGGTCATATAACCTATATCATAGGTCTAATTAGGTCTAAAGGGTCTAATTAGGTCCCAATACATTCTAATTGGATCTAATTGGGTCTAATTGTCCTAATTGGATCTAATTGAATCTAATTGACCTAAATTGGGATCTAATTGGATCTAATTAGGTCCAATTGGATCTAATTGTCCTAATTGGATGAAGACAAATGAAGTCAACACATGCCATTTCGGCATCCTGATAGACCAAATTTCCCCCTTCCCAGATTTTTGAATCGAGAGTACTCCAAAAGCACTTCTCCGCCCAAAGGAGAAGCGGAAAAGTGATTTTCTGCTACAATAGAAAAGTTACCGTTGCGGTTACTAAAAGAGAAAAGGCATTTCTTAATGGCCCATAAGAGAAAGGTAATTAATTCAAATAAAGCCATTTTACTTCATAATGGACTATTTCATTAATGTTGAGGTCTTTTCATTCGTGTGGTGCGGGAAGTCGGCCATTAAATGGTAAAAATTCAAAAGTTATAAGATCAGTTGGAGATTGCCAACAGGAGCCACTGTTTACTTAACATATTGCTTAGATTTAAAGATTTAATACTAGTTCTTCTTTGTCCCTACATTCTTAAAGATATTCCTCATTCCCAAATCAAATCACTCAAATCATGGCTTCCAAATTCATGGGATTTGACGGAATGAATGACATTACTTCTAAATGGCACAAGATTTTAGATACATCTCTGAAGTTCTTTGACATGTAGAACTTCCAGAATAGATTAAAAGCGGACTAGATACATCCCATTACTGAGAAGTTGAAGGAGAGTGGATTAGTTGAGGCTGCTGGTTTTCTCATGGCTGTTCAAGTCCCAGAATTGATCCGGGAATGTATTGCTTGATACAACCCAAATAACAGGAAAATTATCTTGCCCAATGATACGGTGCTACTATCTATTGACAGAGAATCGGTCTAGAAATCACTTTGCATCCCAGAGAAAGCTGAGTATTCAGAAATGACATACAGTTGAGCAGTGACCAAATATATTGCCAGAAAGTCAATTTGGAAGAAGGAGATAATGAAAGCATGGTTTCAAGAACCCAAGAGTGCTAAAGGGAAGCTGCCGAAGAAATTATACGATGCTAACCTGAAGCTGAAGATCATTGACATTCTGGTGTTACTCCATAGGATTAGAGGTGAGAGTGAGGCACTCAATTTTGTTGATCATCACTTCTTCCTAGTTCAAGTAATATGTTCCCAACTGGGCCCTTATGGTAATTGAGAACCTCTCGGAAGCCCTAGATAGAGCTAAGTGCTAGAATGAATTGTATATCTCTTCAGTTCTATTGTATATTCTGGAAACAATACAAATTTGACCAGGACTTCCTAGATTAGAGGAATTTACTAATGATGTTAAGAGTTACAAATTCTTCTCCTCTTTACAATTACATAACAGCTATGCAGAATACCTTTAGGTTAATGATGCATTTACAATGAGATTGTGCAGGGAGTTACAAGGCTGTCTAGAAAGGAGATTCTCCCCCAAATCCATGGCTTTCATCAGCCAATTTGGATGCTATTTCATTCAATTTGGAGATTTCTCATATCTTCGTCTTGCAGGTTTTGATGACTTCCCTTTGAAGCTACCCAGATATCCTACCGATATGATCATGCTTGTGGAGGTGATGAGACAAGCTCTATAAGTGAATGTGATATGTGGTGATGCCAAGAAGAAAGGCTATGACTTCCCCATGACTATTGATGTCTATAGTTGTGCTTCTCGGTCTGAGGTGAAGAATGTCCTAAAGGCATTCTCTAACAGGTTTCTACGATGTTCTGAGGCCACAATATGATCTAGTTAATTATGCTCGTGATTATCTACAAATGAGCTGAGCTATCCACCTCATAGATGATATTGAAGACTACTGGGCCAATTGTAGATATGATTGAGAGCTTTGTTCAGTTTTAAACACCAAAATGAAATGTTTGATAGCTTTGTTCAGTTTTAAGTGCACCAAAATGAAGTGTTTTGATTGTGTTTGTTCGATTTTAAATGCACCAAATTGAAATGTTGTAAAGCGATAAAATAGAGGTCAAAAGACGGAAGGGGTTTGGGGTATCCTGCAAACCACGTTAGTATCTTTGTCTTTGTGAACCTGTTAAAAACCTGCAAACACCTGTTAATCTGCCAAAAACACCGAAACACAACTTATGAAACTTGTTAGAATTAATCAATCTGAAAAAGCAAACTGTAAAACCGGATACAATCCTAAAATTTACCTGATACGACGTCGTATTCGGGATACGAGCTGATGCTCCAGATGCGATGATGTGCTTAACCAGATGCGAGCTTTCACCAAATACGATCTGGGAAATCCGGATACGATGCGGAATTTTCTCGATACGAGGGCGTATCCTGGATGCGACCCTGTGCAATTAAATGCAATTTTATGATAGAAATCTAAACATGTAAAGTGTCAAAAAACATTATAAATCGAGGATTTTTCAAAAATTGAGCCCCACGGTGGGCGCCAGAAATGTGAGTGTCAAAATGGGTACCTGTCAGAATGGACACAAACAATCAATAGATCATTATATTAGCAACATGGGGTTAGTGAAAAACATAGTGAAACCCACTAAAATCGATCTATTGCCTTCTAACTTAGGAGGAGTGTGACCAACAACATATCAGCCCTCAGAATATGTTGTTGAATCAGTGACCAATACAACCTAGTATGAAGGATT
>MU224909.1:0-19960 GCA_018584345.1 Thuja plicata
ACACCTAGGAAAAATACTTGTGACTAGCCTCCAAAATCGGGTGGCATACTCCCTCAATTGTTAAGTCTTCTAGGGTGGCCCAATCCACTAGACTGAGATCCAACTTGTCTAATCCCTTTCCTTTGTATGCTGGGTCTTCTAGCGGCCCATCATCTTAAAAAACCTTTGAAAAAGTTTGAAGGTCAAGTGCCTTCATGAGTCCCTTGGACATCCATGAATGTTGACGGGCCTGGAGATCAAAATTGTCCTATTAGTCTTCCCAAAAATCTTCAATATCTTCTTCGTGTGGCGGGGATGCCCGGGGAAGTTCCAAGGCACTCTTGCCTAGAGGATCATAATTTTTCCTGGCGTGGTGGAAATCTACCAGTCACAGGCTCTTTAATTCACTATCTTCCTCCCTTGCTACAGTGAAGCTACACGTATAATTCCTGTATGAAATCAGGAATGGGATGTTAATGACCTTCTTCAATGTGAAGAAGGCATGCAAGTCCATGATTTTCTGGTAGAACTCCAAAATAATTATTCTATCCCCACAATACCAAGGAAGAAGGTAGGGTTTCCCAGAGAAGCCGGTCACCCAAATGTAGGTGTGGTGCTGGAACTAAATGAAATAGTGGCCGTAAATACTCACCAGGTTCATCCCCTCCTATGACAATCAGTACCCAGAGTCCTAGGTAAGTGTTAGAATATTTTGGTAAATGAAAGCATCATTTACCCGACATAAATTTAGGAAACTGAGTTCCCATTGGACTTGGGGATAATGATCCCATGGTGTTAACTGGCCCCGCCTGTTCCAAAGTTTACCTACTATTCCCAAACTTGGAAAAGATGGTCTCTGTTGGGCTAGTGCCCATAGCACGTAAGATGTCATATAGAGCTTGGAACTCTAGATGATGCCCTTCAGCTGTGTGTCCACATGATTGGCTATAATGGCTGCCCAGTTGAAGGTCTGGTTGTGGGTGGTGATGCATTAAAGAAAGTAATACATCCATGCCAAGAAATCTTGGGCATGGGGCAATCTGAAGATCCTGCATAAGAATATAATGCCCACCTGAATGGGATCTTTGAAATCCCCGTGGGAAATTTCCAACTTCATTCTTTATTGTCCCTCTTTAGGGACTTCAGCTACTAGCTATTGAGGTATTGTCGGGAGACAAGGGAAACCTCCTCAAACTCCTTTAACAACTTTTCCTAGTTGATGATGATGGATCCCTTGAACTGTGGAATCCCTAGTCCTAAGGAAAAAGTTGCCGCATACAGAGTGATAATCATTGCTGGATATTGTAACAGCTGGGGATCAACAAGCAGAACTATCTAAGTAGGTGTATTCTACAAGATTTCTAGTTGACATATTAATTTTGGTGATTGCACCAAACAATGAAAGTTTGCAGCCTTTATAATACTGGAGGTGGCCAAATGAGTAACCATACTATCTCCGTCAGCCTTCAACCTATAGATGGCTTGGATTAAGCATTCCATTTCAGCCCAAAGTCTGGGCTCTATGTCTATTATTTCTTGGACTTTGGAATCAACCTTGGATCCCATGAGAACACCCTCCTTTGGGTACTTAGAGGTTAGTGACATCTTTATTAGCATCTTTTCAGTCTTGGTTTTTGTGGCCGTCCGAGTAGAGGTAGTTGGTAGCTCCGGGCTATCAGGAGGAGTGATCACCTCATACATTTTGATCACATAATCAACAACCTGCAAGACCAGAGAACTATTAATACTCGGTATAATAATAATGGTTTGGGAGAGTCTGGGGGAATTATCACCTTGTTGCACCTGTCCAAAAAAGTGGTTAGCATATATAAAAATCTCAGAGTATTCAAGCTAAACATGATCTAGATTCTGATACCCACCCAGGGGCTTTAGGGTATTGAACTAAGTGACCAGGATGGAATGAGAACTCTGGGGGACTTGGCACCCAGAGTCTGAAAGAACTAGCCATTGTCGTGTCGATGTGACCAGGAGGAAGCTGTAGTTGGCTAACATGGGTTGTCATGTGGCCACATGACAAGCGGTGTAACTAGCATTTAATGGTGATAAGTGGGCCGACATGAGGGAAATTGAATGCCAGATGGGATGGGGTTTGAATGCCCACTCATGGGAAACTAATCCTGCAATTAAGATGACATGATAAGGAGAGAGAAAGTTGCCATGGCTTGAACCAGCAAGGTACTAAGTTCAAACTATGGTGACTCCCTCTCGAAAATCTCAGAAGAATGATTCAAGAAGTGATGGGGCACAATGAGCTTGTCAAGAATGGAACGATATACAAGGGGTATTAAAAAAAAATATAGAGAGCTGAGGCATATATATAGAATTTATAGAGTTTTTACATAATGTACAGAACTCGTGAAGGCACAAAAGCTAGACTTTGAAAATGTACAATATATATACTATACTACAACTACAAAGAGGGTGGGCAACCTTCTGGTAGGGCCAACCTACCAATGGGAGGCAAACTAGGAACAAACATAGAAAATGGAAACAAGAACAAAAGGAAAGAAAAAAAAAACAAAGCGAGCACCACAGAAATGAAAAGAAAGATGGAAAAATAGAGGGACAGAAAACCAAAGAATGAAAACAACAACCAACCTGAAAATGCAAAGGACGTAGGGAAGATAGACACAAGAAATGCTCTACAAAAGGTCCAACTTTGAACGATCACAAGCCAACACCATAAATAAACATTTGATTAGTCACTAAGCACAGGGAGCAACTTCACTGTTTAATCACCTTAATCACTTCAATATCGCTCTGAATGCTCTAAGTGTTTTAATCGTGGTAACTGTGAAAATGATAGGTAACCTCCATTTATACCCCTAGGGTAAAAATAGGTTGTTCTTTTCTAACAACTCTAGAAACCTCCAGACTTTGGGCCCAGGGATTCCATACAATCATACCTTCTCATGAAAGAAGATAGGATAACAGAGAATCCTAGAGTCCAGAATCTGACGCTAGAAAGAACAAACAAACTCTGGGATCAGGTCCGGGAGACATAAGGAAACAAAAAAAAAGAAAGACAAACCTCATGGAAGCAAAGCCCAGAGGGAAAACAAAGGAAATGAATGAAAACAAGGGAAGGGCAAAAGCAAAAAATAGGGACCCAACATTTTTCCTCAAAAATATAGGGATGGGTATGCAGGGCATAAAAATGTCTAAGGTTATTACATTTGTAAGATGCAGTCTTACCTATTGTCTCTTCACTAATATAATCTTGTTTGAATCTTAATTGATTAGGTTTCCTATATTCTACTTTCGTGTTCCCGTATGCATAAAAATTAAAGTAATAACCATAAAATGGTTTGAAAGAGGCTTTACCTTTGCAGTCTCTCTTCATGTCTCCAATCTTGTTACATCAAAAACATCTACCTCTGAAAATTTTGGTCTTTTCTTTAGGTTCTTCAAGAGTAGGTCTTTCTGCATCAATATTCACATTGGATTTTTCTTCTTGATTCTTTAAACATTCAGCTTCATTGAAGCTAACTATAGTCATGTCTCCTTTAGGTTTCTATCTATCTCTATTTTCATCGATCAAGTCACTACTCATGTCAAGTCTCTCAATATGTTTCTTGATTATATTTCTCTAATTCTAGATACTTATTATTGTAGTGATCAAATTTAGTCTTCATTTGCCCCATCTGAATATTAGCATCCTTTAAAATTCCTTCAATTTTCTTCTTAGCATCTTTTTCCTATTGAATCTCTTTAGCCATCTGTAGTGAAGTAGTTTCTTGATTAAGCTTCAAATTATCTTTCTCTTGCTCAAGATATTTTATAAGATCTTATTTCTAACTTCTGTAAAGTTCAAGTTGTTCTTTTAGTTTCTTAGTGAATCATGCTACTCTTCTTAATTTGAATTTCAAGTCACCATTCTATGCTTTAGCTTTGTTAAGGGTCTTCCAGTGTTGCTTCAAATTTTTCCTCCAAACTTTCAAAGTCAATCTTGATCTCCCTTAAGCTGTTAAAATTTCTCTCTAAGGGCCAAAATATCTGATACCAATTGTTAGGATTAAGTAATACTGAGAGGGAGGGTGAATCATTATTACAACACTTTAAACATGAAATTAATAATTTCTAACTAAATCATATAATTAATGAAATGAAAAGAACATAAGCACACAACACATAACTCATAACACCATGAATTAGAGGAAACACTAGCCAAGGGAAAACCTTGGTGTGGATGGTACCCTTAAATATATACTAAAAGTATAGTGTCCCTGTTAGGAGACCTAGCCCTATTAGGAGCTAAATATTACATTAGCACATTTCCCTGTTATAGGAATACCAAAAACTATTAAAGGTATACTAAGCACACTACTCTTAAAATCAGAAATAGTTCTATTACAATCAATCTGAGGAGTAAACAATACAAGCATCAGCTTATGCTTAGATAGATCCAGTTGCAACTTGCATCAACATCTACCTAACATCACAATTGTTCCATACATTCCAAATTACATCTCATATCATTCAACACTTCACTTTACAAAAATCTCTTGAATACATTACAAAATAGAGTGAATACTAATGCAAAGAGTAAATACAAAGTCAGAAACTTTATACTACCAAATCATAGGTTAGGCACAATCTCAATCTTACTTAGCACATTTGTATTCCATGTCAAACTCCCTTAATCATCGTGACTATTCATCTGCCTTGTATGTCTATTACTCTATCTTCACATGTCTTTAATACACTGTAACTCACTAGGATCAACACCAAAATTCCAACGACCTTAACAAAAAGTCATACAAATCCCAAAATGTCTTTTTCTAAGCTTGTGCTCCTCTATTCACCATATACCAACTTTATTGTCCAAAATAGTACTACCATACTTTGTATTTCTATTTACTATACTTAGTCATTTTGCAATCAACATCTCCAAAACTATAAACAACTCCAAGCGATCATCATACTAGATGTGTTGCCATAAATGAAAACCCTCAAGTGTCGCATAACACTCCAAAAATTAATCACTTGCCAACAATCTCTCCATTTGGCATTGATGGAAACACTTAGTGAAAAATGAAGTGTCAATACCAAAAAGATGTCTGTGTATATCTTTCAAATATCTCGTTTACTCTATACAATTTCCATATATTTTTCATTTCTTCTCTTCTCCCACTTTGAAATAAATGGAAAAGGTATACAAAAATGTAGAATACATCAAAATTATAACACTACTTACCATAGCATTTAGACCATCTTTAGTACATCTTAGAAAGAGTTTTCCAAGATCTTCACTTTGTTTGTCCAAGTCTTCACCAGTATCTGACTCACATGAATCATCCCATTCAGTGCAAACAAAGAATTCTCTGCTACCTTTAGCTCAGTAGACATATGTGTTTTAAGGGTCTACATTGTCTTCTCCATCTCAAAGATATGGACCTCAAGAATTGATATCTTTGGAGGGATTAGACTCTACAACATACCAAATGTTTCCATAATCCTCCCTCTTTCTGTATCTATTACACTTAGTTTGTCAAAAATATTGGACACCTCTCTTTCTATCTCCAATATAGATTGTGAGGAGGTCTCACAACTATTCATTGACTTGTCCGGAGTAGTTCTATCCTTCACTACTATATTATCAATGTTCTTGATATGTCTGATAGGATTAGTATAATAACTATTTAACTTCCCTCCATGTGTGACACAAATTTTAGCTTAAGATGTTGTAATGTTTAGTATGATCAAGTCCCATGAAATAGACTTGCACACTTCTTCCAATTTCTTTGTGAGATATTTCTTCTCAGCCTTCTCTTTGGCGATCTTCTCTAATGACTCATAGTGAGTGTCAAAGTAATATAATTCCTTTTTCAAGTTCTTTGTATCATCTTTTCCTGGAAAATTAATAGGTGTTGGAAGGAGATTGTTAAGACTGTAAACTTCTCTTTCCATTCCCTTAGTCTTCTTCTCTCCTTTCTGCTCAAATATTTCTTTAGCCTTAGCAAATGCGATGTAGGATAACTTCACCAGCTCATCCACATCCATGTTCTTAATGTCTGTGCTCAAAGTTCTGTCTCCACTTTCCAATAATAAAGGTGAAGAATCAGATGTAAAAGTTTCTTGTTTCAGTTCAACTTTATGCATTGTATCTTCCACTATTTCATCAATGTTTTCTTTCTAATTTTATTTTTCTTTCATATCCTTGTCACTGTTTCCTTGAATGTTTTTATCCTTCACAAAAGGGTCATTCACATCCTGTGAAGTGTCCACTAACACAGGCACACCATAAGCATAGAAATCTAGTTTCTTCACACTACTCACATACTGACTAGCATCTTAACTTATTGATTTGTAAAGGTTTATTTCAACTTTCCTTGATGATCTAGTCTATTCCTCCCTAATCTTTGCAAACTTTTCCTCATAAGTACCACATCTTTCTTTGGATGAATCAACTTCTAAAGATAGAATGTGTTCCAGTTGCATAATCAAAACTTTATAACTAACGTCATAACTCAGTGGATAACACCACTTGTTTCTAGGTAGAACTACCTCAAAGAACACACAATTAGTTTCAACCATGAAACAAATTGATTCCTTGTATTTTTCTACTACTTCCTCAGGAATTCTCTCCCTTGCCTTCATCTCTCTTTGTAATATTTTATCATAGCAAAAAATTCACCATCTACTAATGTGTTGTTTTGTCTCCTATAACTCTGAGAAATTTGAATACCAGTCAATACACTTTCCTTCCATGCTCTAGGGTGCATACCAAGAAATTTGTGAATAAACCAGAGGTACATATGTACCAGCAAAGATCCAAGTCTGAATCCTTGCAAATTATCTTTCTTGATTTGGCTTACATTCTTCAAGAATTGTTGTGTAAGTACTTTACAAAGGTTATACTTGATGTTCTCCTTAACCATTTTGTAAGCCATTAAGATTACTCTCGTTGATAATGAATTGAGTCGGCTACTATAATGGATTTTATAGCCTAAAATTATAGTAATCAATCTAACATTTTGCTAGAATATATCATTCACCATCATCGCTCTTCTACCCCACTATGAATGTGTTAGGGTTTCTATCATCTTCTTAGTGTTCTTCTCATTCACACATATTATACAGGTATTGTCCAAACCTGTTATTGCAAGAATTAGGTTACTACAGATCTTCATTGGCTGATCTCCAAGACACATAAACTGGTCATGAACTCTACTCAGAATAATCTTTATCCATTCTTCTTCATTGAACTCAAAATGTTTGGTTACCTTAATGATACTTAGGTTGTTAAGATGTGTGAACTCGTACTTTATCTTTCCATTATCTCCTATCATCTCTTCCATCTCAGTAGCAATCTCATCATCTCCCAAAGATTCAAACTTACAATGGATGTATGCTCTATTATCTTGGATATGTAGAACATGGTAGGGTGTTTGTGAAAATGCACCTTCGGGATTATCCTCAATTAATTTAAAAGGGTGTTTCTTAAACTTGTATCTAGCTCTCTCTGCAACATAAAAAATCATTGGACTATCCATAGTCAAATCTTTGAAATTGATCTAAATACATGTTATCTACTAAAATGGGAGTTCCTACTTTGATCAAACTCTTCAACACACTTTCTTAGATTCATCTTATTCTCTAGATTCTATTCTCCTTAGGCTCTACTCTACAAATGATGTTCAAACATTTTCTTTCAATTAACCTTTACTTCGTCGAGTGAAGAAATGGCAGTTCCCAATAACCTCATTTCTTCTCATAATCCAGTCAAATACCAATCTGGCAATCATAGGATATAGACTTGTAAAGCCATGCAATCACATATATGTGTTCCAAAACATTTCTACATACTCTCCCTAAGCTCGCAAGAGCTTACTCCTCATATTCAGAGGCTAGATAGATTTCTGATGTATTCTTCAATTGCTCCCCCTAAGGCCATGCTTGGCCATCTATGTTGATGTAGCAATGTTAGCATCAGGTGAAGACTCAGTAGCATCTACTAATCTTCCTAAACCTTTTCCTCACTAGATACCTTTATCTTCCATACCTTATTACTGATGATATCTTCTGCTTTACTAAAACAACTATCAAATTCACTCTTGTATTCTGCAAGAATCTTACTAGTATAACCAATACTCTTCTTTATACTATAGGAGGTGCTCCTCTTCTATTGCCAGTTCCATTGTACCTAAAAAAATTCTCTATATTCCTTAGATTGTTACATTTGTAGCATATAGGAGGTGATATGTTTTGATTAACCTATAACTTACAACACCTTGTGATGTTTCCAAGGTTATAATATTTGTAACTTGTCGTCTTAGTTGTTGTCTCTTCACTAATGTAATCTTGTTTGAATCTTGATTGATCAGGTTTCCTACATTCTTCTTTCTTGTGCCCATATGCATAAAAATTAAAGCAATAACCAGAAAAAGGTTTGAAAGGGGATTTACCTCTACAGTCTCTCTTCATGTGTCCAACCTTGTTACATCCAAAAAATCTACCTCTGAAAGGTTTGATTTGTTCTTTAGGTTCTTCAAGAGTGGGTCTTTCTCCATCAATCTTTGCATCATATTTTTCTTCTTGATTCTTTAAAAATTCATCTTCATTGATGCCAAATCCAGTCATGTATCCTTTAGGTTTCTGTATATCTCTATGTTCATGGATCAAGTCACTGCTCATGTGAAGTCTCTCAAGATGTTTCTTTGCCTCAAAAAGTTCTCCTTTTATGATCTAATTATGTTTCTCTAATTCCAGATACTTGTTCTTGTAGTGATCAATTTCAGACTTCATTTATCCCATCTGAATATTAGCATATTTTAAGGTTTCTTCAATTTTGTTCTTAGCATCCTTTTCCTATTGAATCTCTTTACCCATCTGTAGTGAAGAAGTTTTAATGATTAATCTTCAAAGTATCTTTCTCTTGCTCAAGCTTCTTTATCTGATCTTAAGTATCATTGTCTGAATCCTATTTTATCTTAACTATAAGACCTTGTTTCTGACTTCTTGAAAGTTCAATTTCTTCTTTTAGTTTCTTAATGAATCCCTCTGCTCTTCTCAATTTTAATTTCAAGTCACCATTGTCTGATTTTTCTTTGTCAAGGTCTTCAAGTTCTTCTTCAAAGCTTTCCTCCAGTCTTTCAAAATTCATCTTGACCTCCCTTAAGCTGTTAAACTTTCTCTCCAAGGGCCAAAATATCTGATACCAATTGTTAGGATTAAGTAATACTGAGAGGGGGCCTAAATCAGTATTACAACACTTTAAACATGGTCTAATAATTTCTAACTTAACCATATGATTACTAAGATGAAAATAACATCAGAATACAAAACATAACTCATAACACCATGAATTTTTGTTGAGGGAACCTTGACTAAAAGAAACCCCTAGTGGGGATGGTACCCACAAATATATACTAAAAGCATAGTATCCCTGTTAGGAGACATAGCCATGTTAGGAGCTGAATATTACATTTTCACATTACCTTGTTATGGAAATACAAAACCCTATTAAAGGTATACTGAGGACACCACTCTTACAATCAGGGTAATCTTTAAGAAACACCCCCTTTAAAAAAGGTGTAAAAAACTGGAGAAATGTAGAAAACTACAAAGGAAATTATTAATTTTATTGGCAAAATTTTTTTTCTTTTCAAAGAAGAAAAATAATCTCATTTGGCCAATTGTGTTTTTCTTTCAGAACTACCAAAATATATATTGGCAAATAAAAAACAATATTTATGGTATACAAATATATATTGGCGAATAAAAAATAGTATTTATAGTATAAAATATATATATTGGTGAATATTCAAAACATAGCGATAGGACTACATTTCAAGCTGGGTGCTACGTGTCATTTACTAATGACTATGTTGTGAGGAAATTTTGCGTAGCTTTGACAGGCTAAAAGGAGGGTTGATAGCTAATGGTTACGAAGATATGCAATGGTCATGTTGATGGTGTGTGTGACTTCAACTATTATGTTGGTGGTTTAGAGTTGTAGGCAATGCAGATACGCAAAGGTCAAGTAATTTTGTGGTTGAAATTTTGGAATTTGGGTAGCTTCAACACAGTTTGTGGTGTCTAGTGACAGTGTGCATAGCTTTGGCAGGCTAAAAGGAGGGTCGATGCTGACAATTACAAAGATACCTAATGGTCAAGTTGATGGAATGCGTGACTTCAGTGGTTATGTTGGTAGTTTGGATTTGAAGGCCACAAAGATACACAAAGGACAGGCTGACAGTGTGCATGAATTCAAAAGTTATGATCGCAGGTAGGATATGGGGATCCTGAGGCCACGTTGGCAGTGTGCGTAACTTTTTCGCAAAGTTACAGTGACATTGAACACTGAAGTGCAGTTAATGAGACTTATCGACACCAAGATTTTTATTAGACATTAAAAGGGATGATTTGTATGAGATATGAGCTATGATTTGTAAACATTCATTATTTTTCTTTTCAGAGTCAAGTCACCTTACGTGAAACATTCTTTCAAAATTTAATGTGGCTGCCAAGTTGTCAGTTCAAAATTTAAAATCATAGCTAGGATATGGTGGTTCTGAGGACACGCTGGCACATGGAAATTTGGAACCCACTCCAAGCTCCGAAGTTATGCCTGGCTATTTTGTAACTTCTCAATACTTAATTTATTATGATGGTGATGGGTTCTGAAGTTACGCTTAGTTGTTTTGTAACTTCTCAATGGTTAAGTTTTTATGATGGTTATGAGTTCTAAAGTTACGCTTGGCTGTTTCGTAATTTCGTAACTTCTCAACGGTTAATTTTTTATGATGGTGACGGGTTTTGAAGTTACGCCTAGCTTTTTCGTAACTTCTAAACGGTTAAATTTTTATGATGGTTAGGGGTTCCAAAGTCCTAACTAAGTTTGTGCATAACTTCATAAGGTGTTGAAAAACTTGAGAGTAAGTTTCATTCCACGTGGAAAGTGCCAAAGAATGGAATGTTTATAGAGATTTAGTAGGGTTTCTTGGCCATTTGTGATGGTGGTTACAACTTACAAAGTACAAGTGTCATGCTAGACTATGTCGTAACATCTCAAGGTTTCATTTCCCTGGTCAGTTTAACAGTCGCAAAGTTTTGAAAAGGTGCTGAGTGACTTCGCAAGTCTCAAAGTTTTAGGATTTCAAATTTAAAGGGACAAGGGCCAAGGCACCTAATTTGCAGGTAGAAGTATATCAAAGTTGAGATAGCGACCTAGGTTTATATGTACCATTAGTGTAACTTTGGAAACATGCAAATTATTTTCTCTTAGATCGCTGCCAAATCTATGCTGGAAGTGACAGTTGACAGTGACACTTTTCTAAAAAAGGTAATTACTAATTTCATGTGTGTGCACTTGATGAGATTTTAATTTTTGATAGAGTAGGTGGCCTGGTGTCTATTTGTGAGTTTCTTATTAGTAATTAAATATAGTTCACACTTCACAGAGCATCCATAATTTTTAGAGTCGAAGAGCAATAGAGAGTTGAAACCTTTAAGTGCAGAGAAGGAGCTTACTTCTTAGATTTTAATATACATAAAGAATGGAAAAAAAAGGATCCCTTGATGTTGTTGTAGAAAAAAGAGGCCAAACATATACGTTGAAGAATGGATAAAATTGTTGCCTAGATCCTCAAATTTGTAATCATCTAGTGCTTATGAATGGAGGGACCCTTATGCGTTATGTAGGGATGTTGTCTACCCAAACACAACTGGGTATGATATCTTCATTTATTTCTATAAAAATATATTAAGAGGCCCTCCTATTTCAAACCCATGGGATAGGTACTTAGGAAATTTTATAGTACCTAAGTTATTTTTGGATGTAGGTCTCATGAAAGCGCTAATTGAAGCATATAGTCTAGTGACACAAGCTTTCTATAGGCTGGACAAGTCTATACTCTGCATGTTAGACATAACAACTTTTATTCAAGCTTTTGACCTTCAGGGACCTATGAGCGTGGATATTGACCTAGCAGAAGAGGAGGCCATGTTTCATAGACAGAAAATTTACTACAATGGAAGGGTTATGAAGAAGCATATTCCTAGACAAAATCAAGAGGTAGGGTTGTTGCTGAAGAAGGTTGTAGATTTATTTGATATTGAGCTTTTTTTTCCTATTTATAGGATACCATCTATGGTCTATGCAAAGTTATTGGAATAGATGGAGGTTTGACAGTGACTCCTCACATTTATGTCATGGCTACAGATTATGAGGACTTGTACACCAACAAGGAGTTTGATTATGTGGGGCACATAATCAATGTAATGCACACTAAGTTGATGATGGTAAAGACTCATTTGAAAAGCTTCAAGTTCAATCACTACTCCATGCTGATGCACCTAATCCTCTATTGTAATATTGGCTATATCAACCCATAGTTCATTAATGAGACCAAGAATGTAGGAGAAACTGTCCTGCTTTAGCTCTGGACTAGGTTATGGGATAGAAGTCACAATTTCTCTAATTCCATTTCTTTTTATAGTGATTTTGTGGATCCAATAATGAACATGTTAGGTATTGCGAGGAATAGATTTCATTTACTAGTTAGAAAATTGCTTAGACCCCTAGCATTTAAAATTGACAATTAAATTAACCACTATTGGGGTGATATGTTTTTTTTTAAGAAGTTTTATGTTATACGAGTGTATGCTTTCCCTCAACCTCCACACGTACTGGAAAAATATGTCCCGAAAAGATTGGAAATAGTAGAATTCCTGTGGAAGCTTATCATGATGGATAGAGAACACCTAGGCCCTAAAAGACATAAGGGAACCTATCTGATAAGGAGGTTCCAAATAGGATATTTCTCTATAGGTAAAGATGTTGTGGATCAAACACATGAATTCCTAAGACAATTCAGATTGCGTTGTGCTAAAGCAAGGATGTATGACCCTAAAGACTTCATTAGAGGAGCATTGAGAGAAATGAGGAATCACAATTTGGCACAAAATCAGCCTATGGTAGATGAGGATGTTATTAGAAATGTGCTCAGTGAATATATCTGTGAGGAGAGAACCCTTAAATGGCAAAATATTGTAAAGGTAGAGGAAGAATTGAAAAAGGAATACCCTACCTTCCCCGGTTTCTTTCTTGGTATCAAATACATGTCGAGAATTGACATGTGTATAGAGAATTATGAAGATATTGTCTAAATTGCCAGACATCCCTGAGGAGAAGGAGGAGAAAAAAATAAACCCTGAGGAAGTTGAACCTGATGTTGTGTTTATGGTAGAAATAGAACAAGCTGAGCAATCCACATCTAAGTAGGGGCCATCAAAGAAATAAAATTTGATGAATGTACCACAAAAGGCAAGGCAAAAGGCACTACAAATCTTGCTAGGTAATTGCAATCACTTTGATGACTTAAGACAAAAAAAAATTGACATCAAACACAAAAGAGGGAGAAAAGACCCTAGATGAGTTAGAATTGGCTGCAGCTAGATTGGATGATAGGGTCATCCAAGCTAAAGAGTTTGTAGATGATGATGAATTCACCAAGTCTGATAAGTTTAAAAGTTTTCTCTTTAGAGTTAAGCATAATGAATTAACATTGTCTTTAAAACTAGGGGAATCATAGGAAAAGACTATTGAAATGATTGAAAAATTATAGGCATGTGATCCCAACAGTGAAACATTAACTATGGAGGAGGAAAGAGATCCTATGAAGAGAAGTGGCTTGTTGCTAATCCCTAGATGGGACTTGGAGTCCTCATTCTTAATTCACCAAATCAAGAGGCAAGATAAAGCTGTAGCTTATGAAGCTTTTGGCCCTGATAGAATATAGATGGGTTTTGGATTCAATATGGACAGTAAGACACTAGTAGTATGGTGTGTGGCCCTAGAATCTAATAAACCCAGATTGGTTGACGTCCAAGACACAACACATGGTAGCTAATTAATATGGAGGTTGAAGGACACTACAGGATCAGAGATAGAAAATATCCTACATCATGCATCCTCCATGAATAAGGTAGTGGTTGAGGACTTAGAGAACATGCTAGCAAGGACATTTAGAGATTATGTGTCAACTAGGAAAAAGTTTGAAGAGGAACTGAAGAACAATTTTGTCCTGGATAAAACTGTGAAGGAGCTAAAACATGAAATAAATAGTATAAAAAATCAATCTAGGGAATTTATAGAGGTCAGTGATGCTGGGATCCAAACTAAGTATGAGAGGGGCCTAGCTCAAGAACTTGCAATAGAAAACATAATAATGGATGTTGATCAACTTGCTAATACTCAGATTGTTGAAAATGAGACATTGAAGAAGGTGCAATTGCACAGAGTAAATGTTTTAAAAGGGAAGTCTCAAATCATTCATAGCACATTCATTTCTTTGCAGGGGGCAGAATATCAATGTTCTAATTCCTTGTCTGTACTAACCCCATTATTTAATACTTGGGGCACATACTTGAAATTATTTGAGAGGTTAATTTTACTAATGGGAAAAAATGGAGTTACCAAACAAAATAATTGATGTTAAGGAAATGGTGTTATTAGTAAAGGATTTGTATGCATTTTTCACTAGCAAGTTAAAAAACATTCAGGAAAAGCTAAAGTTTTTTGCTGAAGAGTCTGAAGGGTATATCCCTGGTATTGTGGACATAGAGGGATAGTTGAAGGACTGGTAGAAGTGGGTTGATTCTTTAAACTAAATTTTGGATGCTAGTAAGGTGGATTCTTATTTTGTTGGTGATGCTGACATTTCAACTTTTTTTGAAGTTGTGGATGAATTGTACAAGCAGGAGATTGACATGAATAAGTTTTTTGCTGAATCTCAAGCCATAATGGATGCCAATTGGAACAAATGTCTTGATGACTTGGATATAGTTAGAGTGATAACTTGGCCATCAAAGAGGGAAATTATGGTGTGGGAAAACATTGGAGAGATTCAAGCCTTGTCACATTGACATGGATGATGGAATTAGTTGAGAAAGTTCTGGTATTAGATGAAGAGCCAATAGAGGGAGGTTATTTAATTAAAACAAGGTATCTTATCTTTGTGATTCACCTGCTATGGATACACCTTTGGTCCAAACCAAGACTGATTCTAAAGAATCTGGGCTGCCAGCTCTCGCTCTTATATCTATTTCCAAGCTTGTTTACCAATGTTAGTTTTTATTTTCTAATAGAAGTATCTAGTAATACGATCATTAATCATTGAAATTGATGTATACATTTCAAGGAATTTAATACAATTATACAAGGATATTTTGTAATTTTCTGATAAAAGTCTCTAGTACTATGATCATTGATCATTGAATTTGATGTATAAATTTCAAGGAATTTAATACAAGGATATTTTGTAATTTTATGATAGAAGTCGTTGGTACTATGATCATTGATGTATAAATTTAAAGGAAGTTAATACAAGGATATTTTTTAATTTTCTGTTCCTGTGTAATTTTGTAAAGAGCTCAAGATCACAGTTGCAATTTGTTTAAAATTGAATGTAATAGTGTATAATGTCATATTATTATATTAATATTTTCTTTTAGGAAATTAGGAATTATTAAATTAAGTAAATTCTTTTGCTTCAAGGAATTAGGGAATTAAGTAAATTCTTATTATTAGGAAATTAGGATTAAGGAATAACTAATGAGTATGACAAATAATAAATTGACAATTTCTAGGAAATTAGGAAGCTTTGACCACCGATAATGTTCTGAAGTAATGTCAGGCTATTTTGTAACTTCTCAATGGTTAAGTGGTTAGGATGGTGATGGTCCGATGAGTTCAAAACTTCTGAGGGACTGTCACTAACGACGTGCATAACTTTAGAATTAAAGCGATAGTTAGTTAAAAGTGTTTAAGTGACAGTGCATAATGGTGTTGAAAGTGACAGTTAGTTGCATGCCACATGGAAAGCATTGAGGAATGGACTGTGACATTTTTCAACGGCTGAATAAATATTTATCACTTTTTCAGGAACAATTCCGAACCTACGATAGTAATGATGAAGTGGTTATGGAGCTTCACGAGGGTTTGTTGGCCATTATTGTTGGCCGTTATAGTGAGGAAAAAGGACATTAATAATTTTATGATTATAGTATATAATTCAAATTTCTTTAACATTCTAAATTAAAAAATCATGAATTCAAATTATAAATTACAATAATAAAAATTGAAATTACAAAAATCTAAATTCAAAATACAAAAATCATGAACAATACTTATTACTTGTAATATGAGTCAAATTGTGAATATTCATACCCAACAAGTATAGTAATAACTAAAAGGTAATAAGTATACAGTGTATAAATACCTATTAACAAAAATTTGAATGCTAATTCTAAATCACTTCACTCACTCAGTGAGCAATCTACAGCTTCTATATCCTACATGGAATCCAGCTCCTGAAATTGACTAGTAGCAAGAGCTTCTTGTTCATTCTGAGTTGGGTATCCAAAATCAAATAATTCTTCATCTTCATTCTGAGCCTGGGACTACGATCCATCATTTGTCTCAGAACTAGTAGTAGCACCAAGTTTTGAAGTGTTCAAAAGGACTCATCTTTCACGCATGGAATTCCAAATTGCCAATGCCCTATAATAAGGAAAGTCTCTAACATTGTACTGAGTTACAAACAACCTCAAGCAAGTTTCCAAATTTTTGTCTAGTTTGTGTCTGATCTTTGATTTCAAAAACCCCAATGCACTGAAAACTCTTTCATCTTCCATTGACCCCAATATCATTGTTTGACATAAATTAGCAAGTTTGAAATATTCTGACATTGAATCATGCAATTCTTCACTCTACTCTATCCTTTTCCAAAGCCTGGTTATTGCACTAGGTTCAAATGGATTCTCCAAGTTTTTTATCTGCAATTTCATACATGATGCAAATCATTTAAATTGTTTTTTAAGATTAGCTAAATCTAAAATTCCTTTTATTGGTTGTCCATTGCAATCTACATGTTTTGAAAACTCTCTAATCAATTCATCATTTTTTTATGAAAGATATGTCCATTAGTTTGTTTATCTCTGAAGTTTTTCCAAAAATGAGGAAACACACAACCCATGGCTTCAATAATTTCTCCTCAAGGGAATCTTTCATGAATCACACTTGAAATTTGGTAGGAAATTAACTTCAAATTATCACTAACAGATTTAACAATCCTGTCAAAATCAGCCCTTTTAACTCGAAGTAGTCTGCCTTGCTTACCCATCTTAGATTGGTGCATTGGTATTTCATATCCTTTCACAAACACACATAAATCATTTTTTGGATTAAATTGTAAAAAATTCTCAGCATGATTCAAATCTGTAATTGTCTACCACCTGAAAAAGTTTGGGCTTTGAATTGTTGTCATATATGAGTACATACAATCCAGGGAAATGCATGTCATTCTACGTAAACTTCTATACTCATGGATATACATAGTTATTTATTGGGATTTCTTAACAAGTTTGTTCATTAAATCCAACATGGGGAGAAAACTGGCTAGAGTTAATAGAGTCTCTATATCACTTAACTTATGTCCCAAATTAGGATCTTTGTCTACTGTGAGGCATTGCTCATATATTAGTCAGATCAAGGATTGATATTATATTATAAATATTTCTAATGGTCCATGCAAAGAGATCCATCTAATCTCAATATCCTTGAGAAGCTTGTTTCCTGGTGTTACTCCCTCTAAAAAAATCTTAAAATCTGCAAAATGTTTAGGACTTCTGTAGAAGTGAGAGTATAGCTCGCAAACTAGATCTTCAACTTTTGACAATGTAGGAAAACCACTTACAATTTTATATTCTAAATTCATTCGATGGCCATGTAATGTATGCCAAGCATGTAACGTGCAATACTAGTTTGTAATCTTGCACAAAGAAGATTTCTTTGGCCTTGCATTACTACAGCTCCATCAGCACAAAACACACTAACTTCTTTCCAATTGTCAAATCATCCATACCAACAACTTCATTCAAAGCATTCTTCACTTAAAAATATAAGTTTTATGTTCTTGAATTGCCCCTCATTTTATGAACACACAGTAGATGAGCTTGGTGGGCATGTTCTTTTAATGTATACACATGCATACAGACCAAAGTAGTGTTATCTATTGTAGTAACTTCATCTATGGATAATGAAATGAATCTATATTGTTTTACTTTCTCCTATAAATTTTTATTTTCCACCTCAGAAAGAGAGTTTTTCATTTCCCATCCAACATTTGTTGACCAATATGACATAGGATAGTGAGGAACTCTAAAAAAGGATAATAAATTACCATATTATGAGAAGTCTCTCATAGGATGCCCTCTTGACATAATATAAAAAACAACACTCATTTGAATGGTCTTTGCCAGGTTTGCTTCATTGGCTACATGTTTAAATCCAGCCTTGATTGGATTTTCACTACTTGCAATTTCTGCCATTCTCTTGTTATGCTCTTCATATTCTATGGCATTCTTAACATGAAGACATTCTTCCTTTGATTTCCATCTCACTACTGATATTTCTTGTTCATCTATGATCTATTTTTCATAAACCTTACCAATATGCTTTTCTATAGTGTCAAGCTTTAGCTGCAACTTCTTCTCTCTTTTATTTTTCCAGGTACAAATCTTACACCTACATTATGTTGGTTGTTCAACATTATTTAGGACTAGTTCAATGAACCAGTACTTTACTACCCAATCAACCTTAAAATTTCTTGTCATTTCCCACTCCCGCCCCATTTTTACTTCCCTTTTTCTTTTCTTCCCACCAACACCATTATTATCTTCATTGCTAACATTTTCATCCAACTCATTCTGTGTATCCCTTTTAACATCTTCTGTCATGCCACCAATTTTATCCTCATTTGATTCATTTTGATTTTCATTTAACTCAATACCAATCCCAACTTGGGGTAATGGTACTGGTGAGCTACTCTGAATATCTTTTGCACTTGCAATTGCAGAAGTTGATGGAGCAGAAACATTTCCAACTCCAAAGAAAGCCTTTATGGTAGTATCTTTAAGCTTTGCGTGCTTTGATGGCCTCCTAGACCCTTCACTTGCATGAGGAATCTTACCCTACCCTTCAATGCCCTGACGATTAGGAGTCTTACCCTTGTCTAGCTTTCCAATCCCTTCACTACCCTAAGCACAGTGAGAAGTCTGAGTCTCAAGTTCAACCTCCCTTGACATCTCAATCCCTTTAGTAGCCAGAGGATACTCAGGATAGTAACCCTTATATGACATCTTGACCTCTCACTAGTCACTAGGAAATTAATAGCAATACTGTGAAATATGAACAAATAATTGCTTACCTTGGTCCAGCTTCCTCTGAATTCTTATTCTCTGAAATGTTGAATCCTTTGTTTACTGTTGCAAGATTTCTATTTATAAATCTGGCACTCCAAAATTTTGTAATGGGACATGAAAACTAAAAGACTAACAAATCTCATATTAATTTATATCAATCCATGATTCAAATTTCTATTTTTTTTTAATTCCTGAGCTTTTGGCGAAAATGTGTCGACATGAATGTAGAAATTAACAAATGGTTGGTGAAATAGGTCATGATCAATATAAAAATTAATTAACGGTTGGTGAAATAGGTTGTGCTCTATATAACAATTAATTAATGGGTGGCAAAATAGGTTAAAGGCAAATATATTGGTCAACCTTGTCAAACAGAAAATCTTATTGGCGATTCCAATGAATATTTAACTGTTACCATGTCAAGATTGGGCGATTTGGGCCACCGTATATTATGCACAATTCCCCAATTCCACCAAAAATATTTCCTAGAATTTGCCACTAAAAATTACGCTACTTACAGTAAGAAATAGTTCTATTAAAATCAATCTCAGAAGTGAACAATAAAGCATGATATTATGCTTAGATAGTTCCAGTTGTAGCTTGCATCAACATCTTCCTGACATCACAATGCATCCATACATTCCATCTATCATTCCACATTCCATCTCATATCTCATACCATTCCACACTTCACTTTGCAAAAATATCTTCATATATATATATATATATATATATATATATATATATATAT
>MU224909.1:49849-61082 GCA_018584345.1 Thuja plicata
CAAGTACTCAAATGTATCCTTGGGCAGTGGCTTGGTGAAGATATCGGCCAATTGTTCTTTAGATTGCACATACTCAAGTATCACCTCTTTTTCTTGAACTTGTTCTCTTAAATAATGATACTTGATTAGAATGTGTTTTGTCTTGGACTGCATCACTAGATTCTTGGAAATGTTTATTGCACTGGTGTTATCACAATAGATAATCATTGGTTCTAAGATTTTCATATGCATACCTTCTAGCAACTGTTTGATCCATGCAATATTTGAGCAGTTTACAGCAGCAACAATATATTCTACTTCTGCAGTAGACTGTGAGATGCATCCTTGCTTCTTACTAATCCATGTGACAAGTGTGTCACCCATAAAGAATTCTCCTCCAGTTCTGCTCTTCTGGTCATCAAGGTTGGGATCCTACATAAAGGAGATGAGACTCTGATCGAATGGATTCAAAGCCTAGAGTTTAAGACTGAGATGATCATTCAAGATGAAGCAGGGTTGCAGTAGAAAGATGTCAAAATCAAAGAAGAGCAGAGCAAAGATTTTAAACTCCTTCTGGGTCTTCACATGGAATCACAAAAAAATGGTCAAGGAAAAGAGATGATCGGAGCGACCAACATGTAGAAATCCTTCTGCGACTATGTAGACAAGCTGGTAGAACAATCTTCTTCTCACCTGGATAAGGTTCCAGAACTCCAACTAGTAGCTAGGGGCTAGTTGTTGTCTTTTTTAAATGATCTGGTCCACTAGATGGCTCCTTCTTACATATCTTGCAAGTACAGGTATAGCTCTTTGTGTATCAGATTGATCTTCATTACCTTGCACGTTATCTTGATCATTATCCTGACCATCGGTAACAACATTCTGACCATCAGTTGCAACATTCCATTGTTCTGGAATTAAGCATTGTTGCTCAGGTAGATTTATGGGTTCTTCACAATATACAAACTTGTTGTATTCCTCTGGTTCTTTTGTGCTTTCCAGCTCATTCTTTTCTACATATTCATCAATCTTTACATTTGCACTTTCAACTATTTTGCTAGAAGCCTTGATTAGACATTTAAAAACTTTGCTCTTGGTAGAATACCCCCAAAAAATACCTTCATCACTTTTGGCATCAAGCTTTCCATTTCTATCATCGTTTAAGACATAACATTGACTACCAAATATTCTGAAGTAACTTACATTGGATATTTTACCATACCATAGCTCATAAGGTGTCTTCTTTGTGTCCTTATTCAATTGTACTCTGTTAAGTGTATAAATAGCAGTGCTGACAACTTCTCTCCAAAATATTTTGGGTGATGCCTTTCTCTATCATCAGTATTCTTGTACAATAAACTATTAATCTGTTCATTCTCTCATCAATCCCATTTTGTTGTGGTGTCCTTGGTGCATAAACCTATCTTTTTATACCATGCTCATTACAAAAATTAGTGAATTCATCTGATATAAATTCTCCTCCTCTATCTGATCTTAAACATTTTAGATCCTTACCACTTTTTTTTTCTACCATAGCCTTATACCATTTAAACATCTTGAATGCTTCAGATTTTTATTTTAGAAATATAACTGTCATCATTCTAGAGTAATCATCAACAAAGAGAATAAAATATCTATCTTCATAATAGCTCTCTGTCCTCATAGGTCCATATAAATCAGTATGGACTAATTCTAGAATATCATCAGATGTATGGGTTTTACTTTTGAAACTAGACTTTCTCATTTTACCTTTTTGACAATTTTTGCACATGATGTTGTCTAGCTTTGTCATCATCGGTAAGCCTCTTACACTTCTTCTTCTGCTTATTTTCATCATGTTGTCAAAATTCACATGACACAATCTTTTGTGCCACAACCATATGTCTTCATTTCTAGTCCTTAAGCAAAAGGTGTTAGTGTTATTCAGATAGAATAAGTTACCTTTAGTCTCTTCACCAGTACCAATCAGTTTTCCTGATTCATTGATGATCTTTGCCTTCTTGTTTTCAAATGCTACCCTGTGACCTAAATTATTTAGCTGAGAAACACTCAACAGATTATAATTCAATCCTTTTACCCAATAAGAATTTTCACATTTAATCAAGTTATTCAACATTATAGTTCATTTACCTTCAACCGGACAAGGTGTATCATTACCCATTCTTACTGTACCACCATTATAATACTAAAACATGTTAAAATTTTCTTTATCACCAGTCATATGGTGAGTGCAGCCACTATATATAATCCAGATATCATTCTTGCTAACCTTAGATATGAGTGCAGTTTCATACCTTTCATCTTCATCTGAATCATCCTTCATAGCTACAAATACCATCTCGATGTCATCATCAGGTTCGATGTCAGTACCTTCATCTTTGCAGGCAGCTAGGTAGGTAGCCTTCTTTCCTTTCTCCTTGTAGTCTTGAGTATCTCTTCTTTCTAATTGTTAGTAACCTCTGTAATCTTTGTTATCACCTCTGTCAGATTTCTTCTCAAAAGATGTGTCATCACTTCTACCATCTTTTCTTCTGTTAGGACATCTTGCAGCAAAGTGTCCAATCTCTTTACAATTAAAGCATATGTGTGGTAACTTGCCTTTGTATTTACCTTTGCCTCTTTGTATTCTTCTAGCTATAAGTGCTTATATGTCATCTAGATCTTCTTCTTCACTTTGACTTTCACTATCTCTTCTAAATGTGTGTCTCTGACTAGTTTTCCTTATTTTCATAGAAGACTTAAATGCAGACTCTAAGTTTGGTAAGACAATGTTATCAAAGTTATTCATCTCAAATGAAATCAGTCTACTAATCAAACTATCACTTGAGTAACTATATTGTTTGCTACTACTCTCATTTCTTGAATAATAGAAACTCTAATAGCATATACAGGCAATAAGGATCTTAAGATTTTACATACCACTATCTCCTCTTCAAGTGTACCTCCAACACCTCCTATAGCATTGAATACTTTTATTCTTGTGTTGTACTATGTGATGTTTTCTCCTTCTTTCATTCTGAGATCATCAAATTTTCCTCTAAGGCTTTCTGCCTTGGCTCTCAGAACATTTGCATCACTGCCATGTACAAGCTTCAGTTTGTACCACATTTTCTTTGTAGTTGTGCAATCTTTGACATCTTCAAATTTAGCACTGGAGAGAGAGGAAGAAATCTCTATGACCATGCAGTTGTGCTCATGCTTCACTCTCAATTATTCTATTGTTAATGGTCCTATGGGCAACACATATTCAGTATCTAAGTATTGAGTAACATCATTACCAATACCTGATAAGTGGAGTCTTATCCTGCTTTGCCATGAAGCAAAGTTGTCTTTGTTCAACTTGGGCACATCTCGTCTGTTCATATTGTGATCTTTACTTAGGTCTTGAAACCTTCCTTCTAAGCACACAAGCTCTGTTACCAATTGTTAGTAATAACTGAGAGGGGGGGTGAATCAGTGGCCTCAAAAATTTATCCTTTAATCACTAACCACCAATCAAATGAATCTCAGATGATTAAGTCCCTACAAGATGCATGCCATGAAATACTTATTATGATTAACTATCTGTCTGTTTACCTTGTCTGTCCTTATTCTCCTTGATAACCGATAAGCAGTAAAAATTATTTACCAATACTCAGTAAATATGCAGAGTATATCAATCAATCCATAAATGCATCCATACACTCCATCTTTCATTCCACATTCCATCTCATATCTCATACCATTTCACACTTCACTTTACAAAAATCTCTTCATATATATGCATTACATTATCCAGTCGACTCTCAAATACATTACAAAATAGTGTTAATACTTATGTAAAGAGTAAATACAAATTCATAGGTTGTCCAGAATCTCATTCCAACATAGCACATTTGGATTCCATGTCATATTCTCTTAATCATTGTGATTGTTCATCTACCCTGTATCTATGTTACTATGTCAAGTTGCATGTCTTCAATGCACTGTAACTCACTGCGATCAACACCAAAACTCAAGAGACCTTAACAAAAGGTCATACGTATCCCAAAATGTCTTCCTCTAAGCTCGCATGCCTCTATTAGCCATATACTAATTTAGTTTTCTGAAACTGTACTGCTATACTCTATATTTCTATCTATTGTACTTAGTTATTTTGCAATCTACATCTCCAAAACTGTAAACAACTCCAAGGGATCATCATACCAGATGTGCTTCCATAAATGACAACCCTCAAGTGTCCCATAACACTCCAATAATGAAAATTTTGAAAAAATAATTATAAACAAGAAATAGAAAAACTAAAATATTATTATAATTTCATACATAAATTTTATAAGGTGGAAAACCATTTCTATATTTTACACTTATATATAATTCCTTTCCCTTAATACGATTTGTATATATTTTTCCAACAGTGAATCCATAAAGTTTCATTATAACTGATATCACTAATTGTGGAAAAATGAATGTATTTAATTTTAGAATTGATAAAGTGAAAAAGAACAACTTCAAATATCTCAAATTTTTTTGACAATGTAGAAAAGAACACTATATCAATTGATCTTGTAGTTACTTTAATTATAGATGTCAATACATCAACATATGATTATCAATAGTAATTCCTCTTAAAATTTGATATTATATTCTTCAATCTTATAATTTTTCATTCAGAATTATAAATATCTAACAATGTTACAAAACTCCTCTATTTAATATTTTTATATTAATTTGATTTTGTAAAAGACTTGAAAATCTAAATAAATTTTTGTTACATCTTGAAATATCAAATCCATATTAAAAAAACATACATACAATTAGTTATTCAACAATTAATTTTGGATATATTTAGTAACTTCATGAAAAGTGCGCATACACTATCATAATATCTAGTAGTTCTAGTATACTATATGTTGCAATAATAGCTTACATTAAATACCTTCAAACCTCATGTCGTCTCATCTTTGACAATTCAAACTTTGCGACTCTTCACTTTTACTTTGGCTTTTAACAAACCCTTGATTCAATCCTTTCGCAGATTCACCCATCGATAAGACTATAGTACTTAAAATGCAAGCATGTTGACCAAAGGTGTCGCTGGCGTCGTCCCCACAGATTTCATAGTCACTGCATTGACCGCGGTATGTCGACCATCCCTCACTCCAAGTAATTCTTCACGTGTGTTGACTGCGCTGTATGACTATGCTGCATTCTAGATTGTTTAGAGACATGGTCAAATTAGCAATTGCATTTTGTGTGCAATGGGTGCATTGAAGAGGTATGGAAGGTTATTTAATAAAAAGGTTTATGATTTTTTACATACATTTGTGTGTTAAAGGAGGTGAATTGGTGGACCATTTAGCGAATATTGTTTGTGTAACAAATACCTTAATAGAGAAGTGATATTTTTTTAATGAACTTAAACAAAACCTCTGAATCAAGAAGACAATTAGGTTCCTTTACACCATCCTAGCTTTCCTAATTCCCAAAAAAAGGATACAGGAAATTGCACAAATAAAATATTAAATTTAAATATAATATATATTTAACTATAATATTATTTAGCTTGACCAAAAATTGTTAAACTGAAGAAATACAAATACATTAATGTCAAATGTGCAAATTTTCATACTAAGCTTAGTTCACTTATAGCTCAAGTGCAAACATTTGGTGGATTCGAGCAAATTGTTGGACCACAAGAAACAACAAGACAACGTCTCGTGGAATCATCATAAGGTTTTTACATACATCTGTGTATTAAATGAGGTGAATTGGTGGACCATTTAACGAATGTTGTTTGTGTAACAAAAGTCTCAATGGAAAAGTGATATTTTTAAATGACTTAAAATAAAACCTACAAATCAAGAAGACAATTAGGCTCCATTATCACACTATCTTAGCTTTCCTAATTCCCACAAAAAGGATAAATGGAATTGCACAAATAAATTTTTAAATTTAAATATTATATGTACTTAACTATAATATTATCGAACTTGACAAAAAATTATTAAACAGTAAAAATAAAAATACCTTAATATCAAATGCACAAATTTGCTTACAAAGCTTACTTTACTTATAGCTCAAGTGCAAAAATCATGGTGGATTCTTCCAAAGTGTTGGACCACAAGAAACAACAAGACAACGTCTCATGGAATATGACTAGCATAGTGTTTAGAGGACATGTGTTTTCTCTTTCTCAATGAAATCGCGCAACACGTGCAACAATGACAACCATATGCACTTTATAGACATAAATGATTTTAAGATAACGTCAATTGTCTTGCATCATTAAAAATATTTATTAATTATAGATCCTAAATATATTAGATATAATAAATCACCTGAGAATCACCATATATAATTTATTTGTTAACAAATATTCGCCACTAATAATACAAAAGAACAAAATTAATTACATGATTGATCCATCTTGCCTATAAATATCATGTTGAATTCAAAGTTGAAATATGATAATATTTATTCATTTCAATATGTCTTTGTTTGTTGTTTAAAATTTAAGTAATAGTAATTTCACAAACCTATTTGTGATAAATATAATATTTTCAAATTGTCAATATTTTGATGAATTAAATTTCGTAACAAACAATGATGTCAATGGATGAGGTAACCCTCATTGGCAAATGACTATACTAAGAGCTTGAAGAAATAATTACTAAAAATTATGTACTTCTATTTGTATTCAATGTTGTGCTTCATTAGTGTCAAGTATAAGGTAAAGTATGTGTTGTACAACCTTCATTGTTGGAAGGAAAAATGAACTACTTTGTTCAAACATATAAACCCAATTCAAACTATGTTTCACCATTCAATTACATAAATTCCTATACAAATAAACATTTAGAAGACATAATTTGTTTAATCTCTTTCTTTTTAGACGGTTTGTTTTAACAGTTTTCATAGTAAACCTAGTCCACATTGTGTAGTGTGCTTCATGACCTGATCTTCTCGTGTCATTGATTGATTCAGTGTTCTAAAAAATGTATTGGTTGGATGTCTAATTGGCCATTGAAGAACTTCCATCTGTCAAGTGTTTTGTGCCAACAATCCAAAGACATTATGTATCTACAGGGATCTATCTCTCTACCCATCTCTCTTTATGTCACTCTCTCTAACTCTCCTTGTTTATTTCTCTATGTTTATCTCATCCACAACTGCACTAATGGATAAGTTGGAATTTATAGAGGAGGGATCACCAAGGGAGGAAGCCACTTGAAAATTGCAAAGGACTTGTCATTTTTCATCAAGAATATGTACAAAGTTACAAAATATTTGTTGTTTGGACTCCTTTATGGTTGACCTACTATATATTTTTCCCACTTCTCTTGTAATTAAAATATGTAATTTTTTCTGTATGCCCACACTTGCTTTTTTTTAGTTTCGCATATATCATAATGACTTTGTATATACTATTTTCTATAATGTTATATGTTATATGTTATTTGTTATTTGTAATGACTTGTTGTGTTGATAATCACTTACTAAAATGAATTAACATTCTACTTGATTTTGAATCAACTTATTTACTTTTGAAAGGAAGAAATATATATTTTATGGAAATGATGTATATTGCTAGCTTTGGATGCTTTGATAGAGGTAATAAATTGTAAAGTCATTCAATAAGGTATAAAGCATATAAGTGGATTTATCATTTGAGAGTTACTTATGATTTTACAATTTCTTAAATTTTTCTTATATTTGTTAGATTTATTTCACAAAGTTTTGATTTTGTGGTCTTTTTAGATATTTGTTTATGATGAGTAAAAATGTTCACGTGATCTTGCCTATCAAAAAAAAAGTTCACGTCATCTTAGATAAAATCATAACTTTTACAATATTGTAATCTTTCATAGTATTTCCCTTTTATAATTTAATTAAGAAAAATCTCATGGCCAATTTTTATATATGACAAAATTATTAAACTTAATATATAAAATTAATATTTTTCCCCTTCTCTTTTAATTTTGTTAATTTTGTTGAATTACAGTTAATTCTTTTTCTTAATTTTTTTATTATGCCTTTCTAGATCCATAAAACAATTTGCACTTTCCATTGAAATTAATATCAATATCATTCTATGGAGTATTTATCCTTGTAAAAATAAAATATTATGCATTAAAGGCAAAGTGTCAATAAGAGGCAACCATCCTTCACTTTGATAAAGGTGTCATATGCGATTATATAGTTCCATCCCACAAATAGTCATTAGGCCTTTCTTATTTCACATAAATTTCTGTCAAGTCAGAAAATATGGTTTTAAGTGAGCGGAAAAATAAGTTACCATTTACTTTTAATTTCTAGACGATTGCACACATATTGACTAAATTTAATTTGAATACTTTGAGCACTTCAGTTTAATATTGCTATCATTCCAGAATAAAATTCGCTTCACTAGGAATGAACAACCACCATTAGATGGAAAGGTAATGTTAGGGTATGCACGTGGTAGAATAAATAGAAGAACAAAGTTACAAATTAGTCAGAAATAATAAGAAAAGTGGTGAAAATAATGAATGGGCCCGATGCGTTCAATCATCTTGCCTACATACGGATGCAACGATACTGGTGGTTGCCTTCTGATAGCTCATTCCTCTCTGATAAAAAATGCCTTCAGTGTAATAAGAGGCATTTGTAAATAAGAGGCATTTGTAAATGATTCTACAATGAATAAAAGTTGTTTTATATTATATTTCTACTCTGCCTTGAATTTAGTATCAAGCTAAAAGAACTATATGAGGATTGTCTGAAGACAAAGTGTCTGCTACTGCTAGAAGTGTTCAAGTTTGAAGGATTGAACCAGAGAATGGAAGAGTGGAATAAATCAGTAAAAGTAGTGCCGGTATGAAACTATTGTAGCAGTTGGAGAAGCTTCCTCAATCAGAGCATTTGCTTAAGTCACACTATGAAATGAGTTAATGACAGTTTGTAGAAGAAGATCAATTTATTAATTGTTCTTGCATTATATCAAAGATCAAATAGTAGAGAATAGCTACACATTAGTATAAAAATAATTTCTATTTGTAAACAAAGGTTGATGAAAAATGATGATGATCGTGGTTTAAAAATCAAGATTAGAGCCAACTATAGTTAAATATTTTGATCATTGGAAAATAGGTTTTTGTTGAAGCACAGTTGAAGTGTATGTTTTATTATTTGGCTCCATGTTTTATTTGAAGTTATATTTGTATGGTTGAGATTTGGTTCATATTTAGATTTGAAAAGAAAACTGATCTTGTAAACCCCCAAAGTTCTTATTGTTAGAGTGCAAAATTATAGTTAGAAAAAAAAGAGGAAACAAAGTGAAGTAAGCACTACACTAATGCAATATACAACATAACAATAGGAAGTAGTATAGCTCAACTAGTATTTCTAATTTATTCTTGCAAAAATTATGAATTTTGGATTACAAAAATGAAAACACTATTTTTGTCTCAAGAGGTGTGGGATCTTGTTTAAAAGGGGTATAACTCAACCACAATATGAGTCTTCATTATCACAACATGATAAAGATAAAATAAAAGATAATAGAAAAAAAGATGCAAAAACATTATTTCTAATTACGATGCAAAAATATTATTTCTAATTTAGCAAGCTTTAGATGAATTATTTCTTCCTAAGTTTTATGCAGCTACAAAATCTAAGATAGCATGGGATATATTATAAATATCATATTAATCTATGCATGAAAGATTAAGTTTTAGTTGATCATTTTATTAATCAAATAATGGACGTGGTTAATCAAATTAGAACATATGGTGAAGATTTTATTACCATTTTGTGAAGATGATTTGTGTTTTGATCATGGTATTGTATTATGGTGTTTTCATTGCTGGCAACATGATGTACTGGAGGAAAGAGATCAGTTATACCGATGGTGTTGAAGATATTTTTGAAGAAATGGTTAAGTGTTCAGTCAATCAGGTAGAGAACAAAATGCAAGGAACAGTTGACCGAATCTGTCATTGGAGATTGAGTTAACCTGTACGATAATACATATAAAATCTATAGAGGTATATCTACCTACATCTGCGATTGTATCAGTTTGCTTGAAGATATATACAAGATGTTGGAGATTCAAGTAGACTGGTCGGAAGAATAGAGGGTCCAAACACAAAATGTTTGTTTAGATTGATTCCTCGGTCTATTTGATGTTTGTTATTGATTATCTAGGACCTGATTAATGTTGTATTGACCATATTGGGTTGACCAATGTTTTTTGGCGTGATCAAATTTAAGTTTTGATTTGGTGCCCGTAAAATGTTTTAGGTCAAGAGGTCGACTATGATAAAGTTATTATAAAAGAAGGATAAACTTGTGAATTAGGAATGTTGTGGTGATGTTTAGATGGCACTAAGCGATTACGATAGTTTGAATTTGTTGGATGCTTGAAGAGGCGTTGTCATCAGAACTGAAGCAGATTTGTCATACAAGAAGGTCATTTTCAAATTAGATATTATTGGGTCTATCTCAAGGAAATCCCTAACAGGTTTGCAAATTAAAATCCTTTAACTAGGTCACCCTTAATAGGGTGAGCAGGATCTTTAACAAGATCTGAATAGGAAACCCTCTAACAAGGTAACTCTCAAAAGGAGTTTGAAATCTCTTAATAGAGTAGTATTTAACATGACTTGTATTAGCTTCTAACCAATCTAAAATACTCTTAACCAGGTATACCCCTAACATGGAATTTGTAATTGCTACTAGCAAGGCAGATTACTTTGGTGGACTAGTAAAATTTGTGGATATCATTCCAGACATGGTTTTTTCTATCTAACAAGGCTTTCAATGGGAAAAATCTTTAGTCTTGTCTCTACTTTGTGAGAATGGTTTGTGAGCTAAGTTTCTATATTGTATTTAATTTTTCATGTTGGATTTTGTGAAGAAATTTAAGATTTGTTTCAGATTTGTTAGTACACTGATTCACCCACCCCCCCTCTTAGTTCCTTTCAAGACTAATAGATTTGATTGGTCAAAAGGTTGTTGAAAAAATCCTCTGGAGTTTTCCTAGAAAATTTTATGTTTTTCTACATAGTTCTCATTAAATAGTCTAAGGAAACTGTATATTAATAGGTTAATGTGTTCACATTTTTTACTTATCTTTTTAATCGATGTCAAATGTTAGAGTTTGTTTGTCAAAGTAAATTGAAATAATTTACATGTTCATATGAAGTTGCGAACTTGTTGAGTTAGATTTTTGTGAGTAGCCAAGTTGACACAAAACAATATTTGAAAATAGGTTTGCTAAATGAAAAGAATC
>MU224909.1:78357-95217 GCA_018584345.1 Thuja plicata
CTGAATCCTTATTCTTCTTGTCTGAATCTCATCTTCATCCAAAATGTTCCTTGTTGCATCTTCCTCTATGCATTCACAGTGGACATTGGTATTAGGGATTGTAGGGGTATACAATTTTCTCACCCCTGCCATGAAGCCTTTCGAGTCAATATATCTATAAGTAGCTACCCCCATTCTGCACCCTTCCAACCACTAGCCCACTGCATCAATATCACCTTTGCCAATTGTAAAATTAAAAATTATGAACTGCCTAGGGGTCAAAGTCCCCTTCTTGTGTGGTGCAAAATGATCATTGTCTATTAACAATAGCTGCCATATAAACTCCATTGCAGCCACTCTTGGTGCTACATAATAAGGTAAGAGATGAGGTGGGTGAATACACCCATATACCCTGATGATAGTATAATTTTCTTCCAAGAAGAAATCACCCCAATTATGTTTTCCCTCCCACTTATCAGTGTAGTCACATGGCCTTAGTAGTTGCATAATCTTTAGTGGGACCCTTGTCCTGATGATGCCCAAACTTTAGATTATTGGATATACAATCTAGTTCTAGAAAGCACAACAATCACAGTCCTTAGATGTGTAATTCCAAACCCTCACCCAAAATTGGATAGGATTAGGTCCTTCCTGGTAAAACCTCTGAGGGGCCAAATTATCCACATCCATGATCACAAAATTGAAATATAATAGAATATGCATACGAATGGAATAATGGAAAAACTTGGGCTCCTTTTCGTTAGGGTCGTTCAACTTCTTCTGAGTTGCGATGAAACCCTCATGCATCTGATCAATGATATGCTATATGTAATCATAACTAGTGCTAGAATGCACCTCCTATATATCCAGCACCATCATCAAAATTCCAGCATTGATCTTCTCTGCTTCCCCATCTATCCCTAGCAGTCTATATAGGGCATAGGTGATATACTTAATGTAGAAGTGTAAATCCTTATAGTAATATGGACTTGTCCCTGACATAGGATCTAAATACTTTCTCACCTCCTTTAGTATATGTTTCTGTAACTGTCCTCTAGCAATACTACCCTTTAAATTATATCTCTATTCCTACTTTATCATGTCAATTCTGGTAGACATAGTGCTATATAAGCCAAAAGCTTGCATGAATGAATTTCTGTTAAGGATCGGTAGGGCAGTGCCATCATTCCTTTTAATTATTTTGGACAAAACATCATTATGGCTGGCAAGATCTAGGAACAAATCTACATCTATGTAGACATCAAGAACAATTAATCTAGCTAAACCACAAGTCCAAGGGTTTGACACTGGGATAGCTTTATCAAAATTCTTGTAGAAGTAAGTAAAAATTGAAAAACCTGTTGTTCTCAGAGTGTCAGCATCTCATATATCATGATAATCATCTATAAGCACATTGGCATTTTCTCTTTTGTTCCAAGTTGAACCAGGAAGCAATCTGAGGAATTCATCAGAATAATTTGGTTTTCCCTTTGCCTCCTCTTCTACCTTTTCACTTCCACCACTGGTCGAAGCTACACTGACCGCTCTACTCATGTTTACCATGCTTGAATCTCTTCTTCTTTACCAATACTGAAACAAATCTATTTCTGAGATTCACCTACTCCCCTGTGCACAATTCTCAAGAAATAATGAGTTTTAAGCAACAACAAAAAAAACTCTGCAGTTCTCTAATTTTTCTCTCCTTCAGAATACTTAGCTCTTCTTCATTTTGAAATTCTGAAAGCAAGATGAATGAAAATGAATACACCATCAGCCCCTTATAGTAACCGTTTGAAGTATACAGCTCATAATTTGGAAAACATCACTTCTGTCTTTAATTCAACATACTATGAAATTGATTGAAAACCTAGTCGTAGTTCCATGAGCGTGACAGGAAATCAAATTAATAAAACTGAATCCTCAGAAAAACCTTACAGAATTCAAATGAGATGACATGTCTTCATGTAATTGGCTCACTATCATACATCTCAGCTACCCCTTTTTGCACAGTAATCAAAATCTAAGCCTGTCATTGGACGATGAGTGACTCACATTGTCATATCAGATGTTGCCGCCTTTTCTTAATATTTGGTATCAGGAAACCATGTGACTGCATACAATTTCTCTGTCACTGACCCCATTCTTTAACCCATGAGTTTTCTAGAGACTCAGTGACTATACAAATTTCCTTACCTTTGTTAACCAAAGTTATCATCTAGCGATCACACAACAATGAAGAAATCAAAGTCACCAATGGTTAGCACTAACTCACATCCTTTTCAGAGACTACGTGACTAACCGTCACTTTTAGCTTTCATAGTTATCTTTCAGTTGCTAAATTTTTTCTTTCCTTTGCAAGACCCAATGACTACCCTTAGTCGCCAGATCACAAAATACAAATGTTAAGTGTCAAAACCTTTTGAGACAACGTGACAGGTACTATGCCCTTTACTTCATCTGACGACCTCGCGACATACCCTTAGCTCTAAGTTGCGAGTACTTTTCCTTTTGGACTCTCTTATTCTAAGACTTTGTGACCACCATAGGATTTTTTAATCACTTAATCTGATGGCTCCCACCAAATTGCCAAGTAATCCATTATACCCTTAAAATCTTCAAAGACTTTGCGACAAACAAAAGCCCTTAATTTAGTCTCATAGTCGCTGAATAAAAACTTACCTTTTGGAAACCATGCGATAAGTCTTTTAAATCCACTTACCTTCTGACACATGTCTCATTGATCATTTATTTCTACATCGTATAATGGAAAGCTAAGTTATCTCCTAAATCTGGTGACAAACTGACTGTGCTTTTACCTCAAACCACATATGGTTTGTCGCAAAGTCTCGACAACTTTCACTTTACTGGCATCCTTTCTAGAGACCATGCGACTAAAGCTTTGCACAACTTACTTAACTTTAGACCCATCTAGCGATTATGCAACATAAAGAGATCACAATGTCTTTTGACAAACCCTTAGCTGTTGATAATTTCCTGCGACATCATGACCTATCTGTGGGTCCCTTCATATATTGCTGACCTATTCACTGATCCTACGACTACGTGATACAAAATAAATCCTGAAGTCTAGAAGAAAAAGGGAATATGCCATTCAAGTTATGTGACTAGGCAATCAGAATGTAACACATGACTTAAGTGAATCAAAAAGTAATAGCAAAACATAAGTGAAAAACACCTTAGGGTTTCTTTTCAATTTGGAGCACCAAACAAGACCTAGGGTTTCAAGGTTTTTGCACATTCTCATAGATTCATACTTGAAAACTTGAAAACTTCGATAGGGAAAAGGTATAAGAACTGAGAGACTTCTTCTTTAAACATGAAACCAGAGAGAGAAGACCACAAAAATTAGTGAAACTAGCCAAAACCGGGAATACAACCAACAATACCTTCTAGTGGCATGCCCATAATCTCACAAAATAAGATTCAAGGTGAGAGGAAAAAACTTACCCATCATATTAACCCTACCATTAGCCCACCCAAAAACAAACTCCTTTGTTATCTCTTTGTCAAAATAATGTAATCTTTCTAGATAAGGAGTTATCCCTCCCTACTTAATCTTTCTCTAAACACACTTTTCCTTTTTTCCATTTTTCACAGTCCAGCATCTCCTCCCTCCTCAAACCACCTCCCATATCTTCTACAATTTTTTGGTTACTCTGATTACTAGAAAAAAAAGTATCAATATGCTTTTGGCTCCATTGTTTCAGTAGACTTACAATAACCTATAATCTATGTGCAACAATCCCTGTCATTATAATCACACACCTCAATTGACAGATCTCTCTCCTCAAAAACTAAAGCGACCTCTTCATTATTTCTTTTTTATTAATGACCCCTTGCTTGTGATTAATTCTATCAAAATTGATTAGACTTAAAATATCTTTTTGAATATTTTCTTCCTCTTTCCATTTAATGATTACTTCATTATCGGCCCCCACATTAGCAAGCCCATTTGTAGGCTTATTTCCCTCATGGTAAACATGAAAATATGAACTTCTTGGAAAGTTCCTAAAATAGCTTTAATTTTATCTATTATATGTGTTATAGTCCAAGAGGCCACGTTCATTCCTTTTATGTAATTTATAATATTTAGAGAGTCTCCCTCCATCTATAGCTTCATACATCTAAGCTCCTCTTCCAGCATCACCACTTGGAGGGCCGCCTTGGCTTTAGCAACATGCTAAGTTTGAATTCCCAAAGGAGAAACAACGAATCCTAGACAATTACCATCTGAATCTCTTATTAATCCTCCTACCCCTGCCTTACCTAGATTTCCCTTTGTAGATACATCAAATTTTCCTTTAAGCCATCCATTCGGTGGAGCTTTCCATATAATGGTGTGTCTGGGATTGGGGTCATTGATTCTTTGACCCAAAATTTTCCAATTAAGGATCTCTTTGAATTCCTGAGAGTGGTCAAAGAATATTGAATCATCCAAAAGAGTAATTCTAAATTTTTCCATTAGGCTTCTGCAAAACTTGATTAGCAACATTCTCATAAGGGGTATGTTTGTCTCTGAACACTATATTATTTCTCCCCTTCCATAATCTCCATGTGAAGTGAGGGAGAAACAAATTCCATAGAGTTTTGATCTCTTTACTAAGAAAGGGGCAAGTCCATTGCTTTATTAAATCCTGAATATTCTAAGGATTTACCCAATCCATTTGGATCTTTTTGAATATGGAACCCTAAATTTTTCTAGTGTAGAGACAATGCATCATCATATGATTACAAGATTTATTTTCAGCACAACACAAAAATCACCTATTAGGCATATTAAAACCCCTTTTATAAAGGTTGTCCAAAGTAAGAATCTTATTTTGGATAAGCGACCAATAAAACATATTAATCTTAGGGATGACCTTTTTGTTCTAGACTTGAGAGCAGAAAGGTTGTTCTTCCTCAATAAAAAATAGAGCAAAAGCAGAGGAAATAATATTTTACCTTTGGCCTATGGACCCCAAACCATCACATCCTACTCATTACCTCTTATAAACCAAGAATGGAGTTTCATATTCACAATCTTGAGATTTTCATCAATAAGACACAGATCAACCCATTCTTCATTGTCCCAATAATCAGGCACCAATTCAGCTATAGTCTTGTTACAAACCTGAATAGCACAGAAATAAGAAGTTGTGATCAGGGTTTTAATGATTAAAACAAGAAACCTTGTTTGATGAGAAGCTCATGGAATAAGAGTTTCAAAGATTGATTTCTCTCTCTCTATTCTACAAATAGTAATAAAGTTAGTAGCACATTGTTTATTCCCACTTTAAAGTTTTAGATGAAAAGAAGATAAACTAGTGATTTTTTTTACAAAAAAATACTTGTCTATATTTTTTTAAGATTGGTGTAAATGAGGTTTGTGGATATTTATTGAGAATGTACTTTTATTTCTATTGGGGTATAAAATGTAACCAAAGAGGATTTTGGCTGGTAAGGCTTAATATAATTTATTTTGATAGTGGTTTTTTTACCCTTGAAGTGTTTTCTCGTCAAACACCTATGTTATGTGGTGTTCATATATTATTCTACTATTCTATGAATGGATATATGCCTTTATGCTATAGTTTTGTGTTTATAGAATGATATATATTGTTGTTTCATTGGTCTTAAGCATTTACTTGTTAGATGAATTGATTTTTACTGAATACCAATTCACCCCCTCCCCTCTCTTAGTGGTCTAGAGTATTCCAACAAGTGGTATCAGAGAAATTGGGTTCCTTGGAGAGGTTTAAAAACCTTAGATTGATTCTGGTAGTGCAATACTTATATTCATGTCACGAGATGTTTCCTTAGTTTCAAGAGAACCTTTATTTGATGGTATTAATTATGCCTTTTTCAAGGTTAGAATGCAAATCTGCCTCATTTATCTTGGATTTCATGTGTGGGGTATGGTTGTTAATGGATATAGTATTCCCGATACTATACTCAGTGATTGTATTAGGAAAAAGGAATATGAAACTAATGATAGGGAAAATAAAGCTATACTTTGTGGCTTTACTAAATATATATTTTAAAATTTATGCAACATAATTCTTCACAAGAGGTTTGGGATAAACTGAATAATATCTATTATGGTAATAATAGAGTGAAGCGAGGTAACAATGCAAACTATTAGGTCAAAGTTTGAAGGGATGAAAATGAAAGAGGAAGAGAAGGTAGTTGATTACCTTCTTGGGTTTGATGAGACACTCAACGCAATTGATGGTCTTGGAGAAGAGGTAGATAATAAAGATGCACAGTCAAAAAGATTCAAGATCATTTACATCAAATTATTATTCAAGAATATCTACAATGGAATAAGAAAAATATATTAATAAGTATTCTATGTATTGCTCACATGGTTTTCCCATATAAGTGTAGTCAAAGAAGGGAAGTTATTTGAGTATTAGCAGCAAAAAAATTTATAGTTAAAAGAGGGAAAGCGTAATGAAAAATCATTTTTTATTCAAATATAGCATGAGATGCCAGATACCATTTGACAAACCAGAAGAGTTTGGACAAGGAAGGTAGCATAGAAATTCCTGATATCAAGTGACAAACTAATCTTTTAAATCCTCTAACAAGGTCACACCTAACAGTGTGTTTGTAAGCTTTAACAGAGTTGGCTCTTCACCGAGGTCACTTCAGAAGAGTGAAATGTTTGGGTTACCGGTCCCAAGTGGTTTTTCCCTTAACAGGGTTTCCACATTAAAAATCCATGTGTCAATGTTTTTATGTGTCATTACTTTAGTGTTTTGCATTACACGTAGCTAATCTGGATTGATCGGTATACTCTAAGTAATTTACCTTTTTTGGTAAATTAACAGACTGCTATTTGGTAAACATGCATAATAAGGTTTAACAAAGCATTCCAAATAGTAGTAATTTATTAAGTATATTTGAAGGCATTCATCTTATAGGACTGAAGATAACTAGAGGCTTAATATTGTGGTACTAAGTTTTTGGGTTGATTAATTGGAATATTTTTGAGGCCACTAATTCACCCCCTCTCAATTATTACTAATAGTTAGGAGTGGCCTTGCTGGAGGCTTTCAAACACTTCAATGTAGAAATGCCACCTTGTGAGAGGATTTATGAAAGACTGTTAAGTCTACTCTACGCAAAGAGATTTGGATCGCTGCTACAATTGTTAGAGAGTAACAATGGATTGACCTGTGTGAAGAAGCAACTATTTTTGCTGATTTATATCTCCACTCTAGATTTAAAATTGATCCTCACTGATCGAATATTCTATTGCAACTCGGTCTGGATGTTCTTTCCTTAATCAAAATTCCATATTATTTCACCTTCACTCTTCAAACCAAAGAACTCATTCATTTACTTATGCTTGTTCCTTTTCCACTTTCAATCCAAAATTGAACTTGTATATATATGATAAGCCTTGTCAAGTTGGCCCAAAAAACCATCCAAATAAATAATTAAACTTAAGTCTGTCAGCTACATATAACCAATTAAACATAATTGTAAACTGATGTTAGTCAGCTAACACTAAATATATAACTCGGTTAACATTATAATCCTTCAATGCCCGACCGTTACTAAAATGTCTGAGTGAACTTGGTTAGAACTAAAAAGAAATTTGGATGATATTGGAGTCTTCTTCAATGCTTGAGTGAGCTTGGCATACACTGACTGTGCTTGGTTAGGTATAGACATTTGTGTAACATCACTATATTTATGTATACATCAATGATAGTACACAATTGAATAATTGTCTTCAACAATCTCCCTCTTTCGCATTGATGGAAACACAACATGTCATAATACAAAGAGTTTTAGAGTAACAGAAACAAGAATAAAATTTTATTATCCTTAGCTTCATTATGACTCTCATCTAGAAAACTCCCTTTGTCTTTACAATTACTAAAATACAGATTTCTCCCTCTTACATGAATCTCTGTTTCTGATAAAATTTATCCCTCTATCATGAATAATCTTTTCCTTTAATAATTTCTTTGGCATGACATCAATAATCTCTCCCTCTTTGACATTCAAATGCCAAATACTCTATCCAATGAAATTGTAATGTACCTATAGTGATTCATATGCAATAAACTCTGACAATCAGCATCAACTTGTTAGATCTTTAGTGTAGCTCATTTGATTCATCACTAATCTTTCCATTAGTGAGCCTCGGTTAGGGGAATCACCCCTAGCTTTCCTCTAAGATACAAGAATGTATTCTTAGGTAAATTTTTTCTGAATATGTCTGCAATTTGTTCTTTAGTATTCAAATATTCCAACCTTACTTCCTTTTCCTGAGCCAATTCTCTCAAGAAATGATACTTTATTGCAATATTCTTAGTCTTAGTATGCATCACAGGGTTCTTTGAAATGTTAATAGCATTAGTGTTGTCACAGTAGATAATTATTGGTTCTTTGATTTCCTCCTTCATACCTGAAAAATAGTTGTTTGAACCATATGATATTTGAATAATTCACTACTATAGCAACATATTCTGCCTCTCATATAGACTGAGAAATGCAATTCTGTTTCTTGTTGGTCCAAGAGAGTAACCTCTTTCTAAGAAAGAATGCTCCACCACTGGTGCTCTTTCTGTCATCAACACTTCCTTCCCAACCAGCATTAGTAAAAGTCTTAAAATCAAACTTTCCTCCTTTCTTATACCATAATCCATAATCTTGAGTGCCCTTAAGATATCTTAGAATCCTTTTGATAGTCAAGAAATCATTCTCACTACGATTAGCTGAAAACCTTGCAACAATACCAATTGTTAATGCAATATCAGGCCCAATGTGAACAACATATTGAATTTTACCAGTCATGGATCTGTAGGTAGTCTGATTTACCTCCTTTGAGTCATCATCTTTAGACAACTTATGTCCAGTAGAAATAGGTGTCCCAACTAGTCTAGAATATTCCATTCCAAATTTATCCAGTATCTCTTTGATGTATTTAGACTGAGTATGTAGATACCATCCTTCATCTGATGAACTTGTAAACTAACAAAGAATTTGATTTCTACAAACATAGACATCTCAAATTCCTTACTCATAGCTTTAGATAATGCTTTTCATAAATCATCATGTATAGTGAATAGTATATCATCAATAAATATATGTGCTAATAGTATCTTATTTTATGGTCCTTCTTTGATGTACAAGCTACTATTGTCATTAGTTTTCTGAAATCCAATACTTACTAAGTAACCATGCAATATTTCATACCAAGCTCTAGGAGATTTCTCCATTCTATATAAGGCTTTGTGCAATTTGCAAACCATATTCCTTTTGTTCGAATCAAAAAAACCTTCAGGTTGCTCAATATAGACTTCCTCTTCCAGAATTCCATTCAGGAATGCAGATTTTACATCTATTTGATACACCTTGAATCCTTTATGTGCTACATATGCCAAAAGATTTTTGACTCCTTCAAGTCTTGCAATATGAGTAAGAGTTTATCCATAATCAATACCCTCTTCTTGAGTATATCCTTTACACACTAAACTTTCCTTATTTCTAGAAACTTCACCTTTTTCATTCATCTTGTTTCTGAAAAACCCACTTAGTACCAATCACATTCTTGTCTTTTGGTCTAGGTACAAGAGTCCAGGTTTTGTTCTTTTCTATCTTCTCAATCTCTTCATTCATGGCTTCTATCCAAATTTCATCATTGAACGCATCTTTAATGGATCTAGGTTCAATTTCACTAAGAAAAAATGTACCTTTAAGTTTGTTCCTTATCATTATTCCTTTTGTCTGAACTCCAATTTTTTTTTTAGGTGCATGATTCCTTCTAACATATTTGGAAAGTACATGTTCCTTCCTCTTTGATTCTGGGTTTGCTCCACTAGGTTCACCATGCTCAAACATTTTGTTCTGCTCTTCCAACTGAGACTCGGGTTCCATTATTTGAGGATTGAGTGCCTCTATCTGTGACTCGGTTCCCTATTTTTGTGACTCAGTTTTTTCTGTCTAAGACTCGGTTCCCTCTATCTGTGAGTCAGTTTCAACAGTTAGCAGGTCGGGCTGCACATGTTGCAACAAGGTTTGTGCTGATGAATTCATTGGTTGACATGGTTGCTATCTAATCACCATTTCCTGTGTCTTAGGTATAGTATCAGGTTCATAATATACAATATTAATGTATTCTTCAGTCTTTTTACTGATCCGTTCTTCACTTCTCTTTGCAAACTCATCAATCTTTACATGTACACTTTCTATGAATTTATGAGTAAAAAGATTCAAAAATTTATATTCTTTTCTTTTACAAGAGTAGCCTAGGTATATACATTTATCACCTTTTACATCAAATTTTCCATTTCTTTCTTCCTTCAAGATGTAACATTTACTTCCAAATACTTTGAAATAAGGAACATTGGGTTTATAGCCATACCATAATTCAAAGGATGTCTGTTCAGTACCTTTCTTCAGTTGAACTCTGTTCAAGGAGTGAATTGTAGTTTTGATAGCTTCCTTAAAGTATTTGGTTGCAACATTATTTTCAATCATTAAGGTTCTTACACAATCCATAATAGATATTTTTCTTCTTTCTACTATCCCATTTTGTTGTGGTGTACCTCAAGCAAATACTTTTCTCTTTATTCCTCTTTCATTGCATAATTCATTGAACTCACTAGAAATGAATTCACCTCCTAGATGTCATATCTTAGGCACTTTAGTTTCTTTCATGTTTCGTTCCCAACTCTAGCATGGTACCACTTAAACTTCTGAAAAGCTTCTGATTTTTCTTTGAGAAACATAACAGTCATCATTATGGAATGGTCGTCAAAAAATAGACTAAAACACTTCTCTCCTATGTAAATTTTTGTTCCAATGGGTCCACACAGATTAGTATGCACTAACTCCAAGACTTCTTCAGTATTGTAATTCTTTCTCTTGAAACTAGTTTTGCCCATCTTCCCAATTTGACAATGTTTGCATTTTGCCAATTCAGGTTTCTTCAAAATAGGAATACCTCTTACTCTTTTATTCTTCCTTATTTTGACTAGGTTATCAAAATTCAAATGAAACAATATTTTATACCATAACTATCTTTCTTCTACTTGTGCAATAAAACATGAAATTTTAGTGAGATCAAGATAGAATAGATTACCTTTTGTTTGCCTACCAGTTCCAACTAGGTTTCCCTTACCATGCAGGAGCTTGGCCTTACCATTCATGAATTCCATATTGAAACTAATGTTATTAAGCTATGCCCCATGTAGTAGATTATGTCTTAGTCCTTCAACCTAATAAGAATTATCACATTTGATTCCTTCAGTTAGAGCAATACAACCTTTACCTTTCACATAACAAGGTTCATCATTCCCAAAACTGACACTCCCACCATCATAGTGCTTAAGATGTTCAAATTTAATTTTATCACCAGTCATTTGGTGAGAACAACCACTACCAATTATCCAAGTGTCATTTTTTCTAATATGAGAGAAAAGTGCAGTCTTTTCATTTTCTCCATTGTTTGACTCATCCTTAATAGAAATGTAAACCATTTCATCTTCATCTTCATCATTATCAGAATATTTTTCAATATAACAGTATTTCTTACCTTTGTCCTTGTAGCTTTTATAGCTCTTGAAATCTTTCTTTCCTTTCTACTTTTTGAATTTTCTCTCACCTTTGTCATCTTTGTTTGGACACTTAGCAGCAATGTGACCAACCTCATTACATTAAAAGAAAATCAAAGGTATTCTTCCTTTGTACTATCCTTTTCCTTTGGAAGCTCTTTTTGCAAGTAGTGCTTCAATGATTTCTAGATCTTCATCATCTGAATCATCATCACTATTACTATCAATTTGTTTTCCTTTTGATTTTCTTTCCATCTTACCAAGGTTTAATTTAGCTTTGAATGCAGACTCAAAATTGCTAGGATTAGGAGAATAATTGTCAAAATCGTCCAACTCAAAAGTTGTTAGCCTTCCAACCAATGCATCTAGAGTTATATCATTACTGCACCTCATCTCTTGAATAGCTGAAAATATAATGGAATATATAGGAAGTAAATTTTTCAATACCTTACTAACCACTGTTTTGTCTTCAATTGTTCCACCAACAACTCTAAAGGCATTGACACTTTTCTTGATTCGTTCACTATATTTTGTAATGTCTTCTCCTTATTTCATTTTCATCTGATCCAACTAACCTCTGATAATTTATTCTTTAGATATATTTATATTGTCATCCCCTCCATGGATATCATGCAGTTTCTTCCACATATCATAGGGAGTAGGGCAGTCCTTGACTTCGTCAAATTTTGAATAGCTGAGTGAAGAAGCTATATCAATCATCATTATGTTATGATTCTTCATGTCCACCATCTGATCCATAGACATAGGTCTCAGTGGTTACACATATTTGTGGTCCAAGAATTGAAAACCAGTATCTCCAATAGTAGATAGATGTAGCCTCATCAACTCTTTCCATGCAGACAATTTTTCTTTGTTAATATTGGGGATCTCCCTTCTGTAAGACATCTCTGATATTTATCTTAGGCCTTGAAACCTTCCCTGAAAGAGCCAAATGCTCTGATACCAATTTTTGGAAATGGGTTAATTAACTTAGAGGGGAGGGGTGAATCAATTACAACAAAAACAAATCCAAGTCCCTTAGATGTCTTAATAAAATGTATCACTGTTACTCGATTAACAAAGATATTCTTCTATTACTCAGTTAACAAAGCCATCTTAAGATAATAACTATGATTATACTTTAGTGATTAAGTGCATAAACATAAAGCATAAAGAAAATAAAATCTACACAGATGACACCAAGATTTAACGTCGAAACCCAATTTGTGAAAACCACCTATTGCAACTAGTTACTATTTTTCACTCTTCTAAAGTGAGCCCTGTTAGGAGCCAACCCTGTTAAAGGTTACAAAACACACTGTTAGGTGTGACCCTGTTAGAGGATTTAATCATCCTGTTAGGCGTGGACTTGTTAGAGGTCTTCAAACACTTCAATGTAGAAATTCCACCTTGTGAGAGGATTTATGCAAGAATGTTAAGTCTACTCTATAAAGAGATTTGGATCACTACTACAATTGTTAATGAGTAACAATGGATTGACCTATTTGAAGAAGCATCTATCTTTTTTGATTTAGATCTATGCTCTGTCTTTAAACTGGATGCTAACTGATTGAATATTCTATTGTAGCTTGGTCTGGATTTTATGTCCTTAATCAAAATTTATCTTATTTCGCCTTCACTCTTCATATCAAAGAACTCATTCATTTACTTATTCTTGTGCCTTCTCCATATTCAATCCAAACTTGACCTTGTATATATATGATAAGCCTTGTCAATTTGGCCCAAAAACCCTTCCAAATAAATAATAAAACTTAAGTTTTTCAGCTGCATATAACTAGTTAAAAATAAAGTGTAAACTGTTGTTAGTTGGCTAACACTAAATATATAACTTGGTTAACACTGTAATCCTTCAATTCCTGACCATTACTAAAATTCCCAAGTGAACTCGGTTAGAACTGAAAAATCACTTTGGCTGATATTGGAGTCTTCTTCAATGCCTAAGAGAGCTTGGCGTACACTGACTGTGCTCGGTTAGATTTAGAAGCTTGTGTAACATCACTATATATGTGTATACATCAATGAAAATACACAATTGAATAATTGAATTAAACATGTAGATCTATAACTAAGGCAAAATTAGAAGGAAAGATCTCAGGAGTTAAGGCTACCAATAATGTACCTAACATAACCCACCAATAATTTTTAGATGACACCATATTACCGGGTACATGTAGTTAAAGGGAGACCAAATCCTTTAAAGATATATTGGAAGTATATATGAAGGCCTCTAGTCAAAGATTAAATCCCAAAAAATCTGAATTTTTCTTCATTAATACCCCATTGGATAAAGCTATGCAAGTGTGCAATATCATAGGGTATAATATTGGTAACTTCCCTTGTAAATACTTAGGAATTCTCATAGACAAGGGTGCACATAGCTCAAAATTATGGAAATAAATAATAAATAAGATCCAAAATAAAAGAGAGAGTTGGAAAGGAAAATGGATTACTAAGGCTAGTAGGACAAGTATATTCATTTCTCTCCTCTCGGCAATACCAACATATCAAATGTCAGGGTAAAAGTACAAAGTTGTGTCGCACTTGAGGACCATTTTTTTAGTTCTAGCTGAAATTATTTCAGCCAAAATAGTTTCGACCAAAATATTTTTGATCGTACATATGTGGCACAAACATGGCGTCATGTGGTGTCGATGTGGCAAATGAGTTTCGACCGAAACTGGTTCGGCCAGACCAGTTTCGGCCGAAAATTCATGAGTAAATATAAGCCAATTATGTTCTATTGATGAAGAGTTGCACATATTTATATAGGGGGGTTTGGCTGGAACTGGTTTGGCCGAACCAGTTCCAGCTGAAACTTTCTATGTGGCATCCTATGTAGTAGCCAAATAAGCAAAAATTTCAAAATTACAGAACTTCTCACTTAGACAACTGATTTCTTCATCAAAACTCAACCATTTTTAAAATCGAAATATACCCTTTTGTAGAGCTCAGAGTCTAGATTATGGTCATATAATTTTTATTGTGTTTTGATTACATATAATATATTATAATTTGAAAAAACTCCAAGCATGTATTTTAACATTGAAGAACATGCTCGTTCGAAAAAAGAAAAAAGAAATAGCAAATCATTTCAGAAAATTTTAAATCTTAAATTTAACACTAGAGGAGAGAGTCCTCTTCAAGAATATATAATTAGTTTTGTATTTGGTGTAGATTTTCTAGGGAAAATGTGGGGGGAGAAAAAAATTGTTAATTTCGGGTACCTCCGACTTTGAATAGTTATAACAAACAAAATATATATTGAAAACCAATCTTTCTTTTTTTATGCACTAGCTGTACATGTCATCTAAAACATTTTCTGAAACCAGAGGAAAAAAAGATTATTTGCATATATTTAGTTGGAGGGAACTAGACCCTACATTTTTAGCATTTTTCGAGAAATTAAAAAATGGAATTTAAAAGTTAAAAAAAAAACTAGGTGAATGCTTATTCAAAAAAAATTTAAAAAATTATAGGCATAAACTACATCCAATTTTACAAATTTCATTAGTTTACATCATTTTCGAATTCTAAACACAAATGCCACTTTTATGTCATTAAAGTTTAACAGTTTTGCATGTCATGGTCCTCTTCCTTTGTAAAAGTGTGACATAGGTTTGTACCTTTAGCCATCAGTTTTGCCTCTTCATGGCAATATTAAGTTTAGTTTAGATAAGCATCTTAGGGACTTCTATTTGCAAGGCTCGTCAGAAGATAAAAATTTAGCACTAATCAAATGGGATAATATTTGCAAACCTACATCTCTTGGGGGTCTAGGAATTAAAAATTTGCAATGGAAAAATAAAGCTCTTAGAGCCAAATTAATATGGAGATTAGTACATGAACCAAAAAATAAGTGGGCTTCAATCATTTTAAACAACTATATTCATAATGTAGACCTAATAAATATATTTAGATCTCAAAATCATGTCAAAGGATACCACATTTGAAACTTTATTATAGAGAATAGAGACGTTATCAACAAGAATCTTAGTTGGGATATAGGAAAGGGTGATGAGGCCCTATTTTGGGAGGACTCCTGGGGAGGTTATACACCTATGGAAAAATTGGGTTTATCGCATATCACCATAGATACATTAAGGATATTATGGGGTGACCAGGTCAAGGATTATATTGTTGGAATAATGGAAGGGTGTGTACTAAGAGGGGAGGGGTGAATCGGTACTCTTAACAACTTTTACAAATAAAACCTTAGTAATCATACTTGCATAACCCACCATTGTATATTTTCTACTTGATGTATGCAATATCATAGCATAAATTTAAATGCATGTAAAAAAACATGAAACATTCATGAAACTCATTTACACATGACACAAGTATTTGATAACATAGAAACCCTTGTTAGAAAGTAAAAACTGCAGCAGGGATGAAACCCACAAAGCTTCACTATCTGCAGAATGGAAGGTGCCTGTTAGGGATACAAGTTGTGATCACTTCTGATGATCTTATCCTCTGTTCTTCTCGGATCCTTCTATGTAGTTCTTGATAAACTAAATTCTTCTTTATCTATCCTTGTGCATGAAACTTCTTGTCAAAACTACAAGTTGATCATAATGGGTGTAGTTTGATCAATCTGAGTGCCAGGCACTACCAACAATTTATAATCTCCTTTTCTATTTCTAGGACTTGTGAATTTTTTTGTTTCTTTCTAATCTTATCCTATTGTGCTTTTCTTTTGCATAGCTCCCCATATCTTGTTAGTGACTCGGGAGGTACGTGCACTAAGATGGGGGACCAAAAAGGTGCCAAACTTATTTTTGGTCCCGAAAAAGCCATAGGGCGTGCACCCTATGGCTTTGATTTCCTGAGCCTCAGGCTTGGGAAATCAAAACCAATAGGGTGTGTTCCCTTTAGGGCGTATGCTCTATGTAATATTATGAAAAATGCATAAGGGAGGGAGGAAGAAAGCCCAACAGGCCCTGCCAGACATACTCTTCCTTTCTTATACTTAAGTTACATTTTATGTATATACTTCCAGGATGTTTGAGAGTGGTTTCAGCTTCATAGGAGTTAAGATAAAGATTCTAGATTTTGAAGGTTTTTAGAAAATTTTAGACTTAGCCAAATTTTAGGAATCAACACATTATTTTGAACATGATTCTCAGTGGACTATTGATTATAATCTTAAGACCTTGACTTGATTAAGGACACTCTTTAAGGTTCTTAGTGGTTGTAATGTATCATATTGGGTCCTAAGTGGTCCTAGGTCCCCTTAGGACCCATTACGACCCCTTAGGACACATTAGGGCCTCTTAAG
>MU224909.1:112105-131595 GCA_018584345.1 Thuja plicata
GTGGTATTTCATGAAAAACATCAGGTCTCTTTTAGCATGCATTCAAAGCAATCCTTCTCTGTAACCTTTCAGGGAAATTTTTACGTAGTAACTCCAAATTTCTTCAAAATTTTCAGAGTACTAACACTCGGTATGCCATCAACCAATATTGTTGTTGAGTCTTCTTTGTCCATTCAGAAATTTATCCATTCTTTTTGTACTGTCTTCATCTTTCTTGATCATATCATTATGTTGTTGTTGAATCTTCACTTCATGCTTCAGTTTCTTATTTTCTTCTTTTATTTCATCAATAGCTTCCAATTTTCTAGCAAGTTTCATGTTTACTCGGTTGACCTCATGACTCATAAGAACTATTTGATTAGTGATCTCAAGGTGATGTTCATTAATTCTCTGTATCTCGGATCCTTTCTCTTGCAATTTTTCAGTAATCATTCTCCTATCATCAATAGACAAAGTTCTTTCTTGTTCATCTTTTCTTGCATTATTCATAACATCAATCATTCTTACCATTTGTGTCTCTTGATCAATCTGCAGTACTTTCATTTGTTTAGTTAGATGTTGATTGATTTCATTTAGATCTGCAATGGTTCCTTCAAATGTGTCAAATATACTAAGAGATCCAGATCTCGATGAATCAAATAGGTCAGGTATCTCTTCTTCATGATAATCATTTTCATTTTAGTGAGATGTCATGACTTTTTTTTCAGCCAATAACTCTTTCATTGTGTTTCTTTCCTGTTTATATTTCTCAAAGAAAATTTGTATTTGCAACTTCTGATTCTCAAGATTTTTATCAAGCTTATACCTTTCCATTTTAAGATCTTTTCTCTCAAGTGATTAAACTTTTCCAAATAAGAGAACTATCTCTGATACCAATTGTTGGAATAATGGAAGGGTGCATATTGAGAGGGGAGGAGTGAATCAGTTCCCTTTAACACTTTTACAAATAAAACCTTAGTAATCATTACTTGCATAACCAACCATTGTAGCTTTTATACTTCATGCATACAATATCATAGCATAAATGTAAATGCATGTAAACAAACATTGAAACATTCATGAAACTCATTTACACATGACACAAGTATTTGATAATGTAGAAACCCTTGTTAGAAGGTAAAAAATGCAGTGGGGATGAAACCCACAAAGCTTCACTATCAGAAAAATGGAAGGTTCCTATTAGGGCTACAAGTTGTGATCACTTATGATGATCTTACCCTCTGTTCTGCTCGGTAGCCTTGTACGTAGTTCTTGATAAACTGAATTCTTCTTTATCTTTCCTTGTGTATGGAACTTCATGTCTGATCCATAGATGTCCTTGGCGGCTACAATCATCTTGTTCTTGATTGATCATTACATCTATATATACAAGATTTTGACGTAATTAGGTTTCACAATTTTTTGAAAAACCCTAAGATCAAAGGATTACAACTTCACCTTGATCTCCTAGTTTGCATGAATACAATAACTTAACTAATTACATCCATAACTAATGCTTTCTTGATCCACAATAAATGGTTTTCTAGCTAAGAAAAAAGATATTTTAAAGATTAAAGTGCTTTAGTTGACGTGTAGTTGAGATCTTCTTTCTTCGGTGAAATGATGTGTCTTGAGGTAGACCAGTGCTCGGTGATGTCTATATATGCTGGTTCTTGGTATGTCTCTGGTTGATATATTTCTTGGTGAATGCAATATTTCTCAGTGTTCAAAACATCTCAGTGATCAATGTGCTCAATGAATGTTGTCTCTTGGTGAGTGATGTCGCTCGGTGATCATGACCGATCGAACAAAACTATCAACTTGTATACTAATGACATCTTCTAATCCTTTATAGATTATCATATATATCTTTAGAAGATGAATCATCATGGTAAGCATTGAATAATATTCAGATAGATCAGCTAGAAATACAAAAATTAATCAAAATTCTTAATGAATGAACCGTCTCTCTCAAAAACAGAGAGGATAGACTAATATGGACTAGATTAAAGTGTGGACAAGATAAAGTTAAAAATGGTTATCAGACTATTTTCAAAGAACAAAATATGCATACTCTAGATATTCCCCTGGACCTATGTTGGAACAAAGCATGCCTTCCGAAGGAAGGCATGTTTCTATCATTAGCCCTACAAAAGAAAATACTAACTACGGCCAAATTTAGGGAGATAGGATTTGAAGGACCCTCTAGATGCCCCCTATGCGAAAAACACAAGGAAACGGTTGATCACATACTCATAAAATTCCCAATTGCGCAAGAATGCTACAATTGGCTAAGGAAATGCCTTAATTAGAGTTCTTCTATGCCTGTGGATATAGCATACTTTCTAAAAGCATGACCCATATTAAATAAGAATAGTATATATAAGGACATATGGATCATGTCCCCCTCTATTTTGATCTAGGAGTTATGGAAAGAATGCAATAGAAGAATCTTTGTCAACCAAAAATTAGATGCTAGATCAATATCTAATAAGATAGAAACCTCAGTAGTGGAGATTATCAACAATATACTCCATAATTTTATTAATCAATAACATTCATTCTCAACATGGAATAATAAAATCAAGAAAATATGGCCGAAACTTTCCATTCCACCTCTATATGGTAAAGGTGGTAGCCATAGAAAAAAAAGATAGAAACTCGTGTAAATGGAAACCTCCTAAATATGGTTGGCATAATTTGAATTTCGATGGTGCCTCAAGAGGAAATCCTGGCACTACTGAAATAGGATGTGTAATCCATGACTAGAATGGAAATATCATAGTTATGTGGGAAAAATCTATCAAATAAACTATGAATAATATGGAAGAATGTATGGCAATCCTAGAAGGAATCAAAATCTATAAAGAAATAGGAATTTCTAAACTTGAGATTGAAGGCAATGCTCAAATTATTATCAATTCCATTAGATCAAAGAAAACACCTAATTGGAGACAAAATTATAAATTGGAATAAGTATTATAAATTCTTAACATTATTCCACAATATGAGGCTAAATATATATACAGAGAAGGCAATAAGGAAGTCAATTGTCTTGCAAATATGGGAGCTGACGGGGTTAACCTTGTGAGATATGAATATGAAACAAATTAAAAGTTAGTATATATGGTTTTTGTGAATATAACCAACTACTAAGTTACAAAATAAATTCTTTCCTAAAAGATTAAGGAATAAAATATCTAAAATAAAAACATAATCATATACTTACCCCTACATATATACATAAATTATATTCTAAGAACACATCCTAAATTATATTACTAATACCAAATGTAGGGATATAAGATTTTCATACGAGAAAGGATAAGACTAAATTATTATTAAGAAGACTGGGACCCTCCAAATTAAGAGTCTCTTCTATACCACCTTTCTAACCTCTGTCATGACATGATCTACTCATCATTAATCTAAACCTCTATTAGACAAGTGTATAATGTTGCATGGATTTAAAAATCATAATAAAAACATTAAAATCTCATTTCTGATCTATATAGGATTTAATAAGCATTGCCTATCAAAACATTAATAACTATATATCTCCCTTTATTTAAGCCATATGGTTGAAGATTAACATCATATCACGGGTAGCTAATTATAAATGATACAAGATAACTCATGTAACCTTGTTATCAACAATTAATATTGAAGTGTGGTATAATAATGATCATAACATATGCAATCTGAAAAGATCGTGGAGAGTAGAATGTAAGTGTAATCATTAATGATTTTATTAAATACATTTGCATAAACAATTACCTATATGCGGAACCTTTAGCATATTTCAGAATTTAGAGCTGAGAACCCTATAAGGAGTGTGCAAAATATAGAACAGAAGATGGAATATAGGATTATAACCTTTTCTCTACATGAATATCGTGCTATGGCATTTAGGGGAGTGATAAAACCGGAATGGTGGAATCTAATGCTAAACGCACTCTCTAATTATACAAGAAGGGCACTGGAGAAAGGGCTAGGAGATCACCATTTCGATAATGAGTTCACTTTCAGAACAAATGGGAGTATAGTGGGACATTTTATTTCTCTTTCCACTTTTCATGGTCACAAGAAAGAAGAGATCATCAAAATAGTGGAGATTATCTTTGAGGAGGGCTGGAAAATATGGTACATAGTATAGAAAATCAACTGACGATACCATACCTAGAGATCACAATGGTGATAGAGATAACGAACCTCAAGGTAATCCCTAATTCTTAGCATATCCCTATGATGACATTCAAATATGAAAGATATTTTGATGAATTTTGGCCTAAAATGTCTAGGAATTTAGACTTCTATACAAAGAACTCCTTAAAGAATAACTGGAGAAGGAATGGTTGTTAAAATATTGGAGAGCTGAAGGATATGACATTCTGGAAGAAATGGATAAGGAAGAAATGGAAATTTTCCATATCATGGCCCCTGAAGTGAAGAAATGATCTCGACATTCCAAAAATGCAGTCCCTGAAGATGAATCCATTGACATTATCTGAAAGAAAGATGAAGTATGGAGCTGCCAAGTACTATAGATAGAATGAGCACCCTAGTGAATAGAAAATGTACCACATGTATCTTTTTGGTTTTTTCTCAGCTTAATGTCTATGGCTAGTCTGTAAATCAATCGATAGAATATATCTACCAGTATGACATAATAGGGTTACTAAGACTCTTAATACTCTGGATATAGGGAATTAAAGGTTTTTTATAATATGTAAATTGCTTTTTAGAAGCCCAGAACGCTATATATGAATGAAATTATATTATTAAGAAGTGTATTTGTAAATGCTACATTTTGAGCATTGATTATATTTTAAGTAGGTGAAAGGTCCTCTCAAAAAAGGAAGTAATTGTTTGGTGCCAAATGCATAAATATATTATGAATATTACTCAGTAACACGTAGTATACTAGAAAATTTCACAAGAAACATGGCTATATCATTTAAAGAAAAAATACCAATGCATACAGAAAGTGTAAAAGTATATATTAATAATAAATATTAGGTGACACCCTATAAATTCACCTTAGTCCCCTTTATAAGACTTAATAAAACAAAGAGTTAGCAATTTAAGCAACCTCCTGAATAAGGAAGTGTTGTATGGAAGCTAGAACGACAATATTTCCCTCGATAGCCAAGACCCATGTATATAAATAGATACACTAAATTATCTCTACTACACCTCAGATACTATATGAGCATCTGCAAGCATGGTGTCATGCCCAAAACTAGGGCAAAACACATAGACAAATTTTTTATTTTTATTTTCAAAACACAAGTACATACAACTAACAATGGATGTGTTGAGGAAAGGTAATAACATGGAGAAGTTAATCTTTGAGTTGCAAGGTATATTCATAGATTGAATTAGAGTTACGCCACATACGGATGCAGATTTAGAGTATCAACTTGTTGTACGTGTTACATGAACTCTTGGGTCAGGTTGAATTAACTATGGTTTTATGTTTAACCCCATGTAGTATCGTGATGGTAATTAATTTGATAAGAACATATGTTAAATTAGGTTGACCTAGTGTTACTTTAATTCTTAACCGTGATTACATCTTAATCCATTTAAATCTAGCACCAATTCTTTTTCTCACTAACTCCTAATTTAAATTTAATAATCAAAATCTAGTCTAATTCCTAACTTACTAATATCAATTTTAATCAAATTCTCCCCTTTTACCAAAAATACTTGCAACCATAATCCATTAATCCCCTCATAAAAAATTCAATTAACCCCCAATAAAACAATTAAATTAACCTCTGGTAGAAAATTAAGTTACCTCTAACCCCTTTGAACCCATGAGCAATATAACCCAATTAACATAATAAAATTAAATTAACAACTAACTATACATTTAAATTATTCGCATAAATCTATTTCTCAAATAGGCTAAACTATTATTCTAATTAGGACAATTAATAGAAGTATAAACTCATTAACATATAATCCATATCTATACATTTACAAAAAAACTAAAGCTATAAAACTAGTAATTAACTGCATCATTAATTAACAAATATATCTATAAAAAGAACTATATAATTTAAAATTAAACAACAATGTGATAAATCTTTTTAACTAACTTAAACTATCTTACACTAACCTAACTTACTAACATTAGTGATCCATTTTAAATAGTTAATCATAGGATAAAAATAAACTATTATTTAAAAAGGTTGATACATACTAAATAAACACTAAATACATCTTAACATGGTAAAAAGAATCTATTAATACTAATCCTAATTAAACAACCTAACTAACCCTACTAACTAGCTCACCTACCCTATGAACCTAACTATCCCACCAACCTACCCCACTATCACATCACCCTTCCCCCATTTCCAAGGCACATGCCAAGTGGGTGGGGTCTTGGGAATCCCCAAGATACCCCCAGGCCTACGAATTATATGAAGGGAGGGAGCCTTTTGAAAAGGCAGCGCAAGACTTAAGGAAAAGGTGGGGACCACATCATGGTTTCCTCAAAAAGGGGATTTCACATGGTATGGGGTAAGTTTAGTTTATTTCATTTAATGTTTTTTTTTTAGTTTAAAATTTTCTTTCAACATTGAACCAGTCCCTTCCTGCACCAAAACCAAGGGTAAACAGGTAAGGGGAAAAGGCATGTGTGGGGCCCACGGGGATTGGTGTAAAAAATTAAGCCTCCCTATAATTTAAACATATGAATTAGCACAAAAGGGTAATTAAAGGGGTATTTAGTGAGGGGAATATATAGATAATATTCTCTATGTAAAGGGGGGGATTAAAGCCCTCCCCATACATTTTCCTGAGAGAATTTTTTCTCTACATTCTAGAAAATGACATAATATAATTTGGTTATAGCTTCTAACACATTGACATTATTGATTTTCTTTTTGGAGTAATTAATTGTTTGCATTTAATTTATTTATTTTTGTGCAATACACTATGCAACAATAATTGAACATTAATATTAGTTGATTTTTTTACATTAATATACTAATTGCTTGGTTTACTATTGCTATCAAGTTTATCTCTTCTTTTCAAGGATTGAGGTTGCAATGTAAATTTTAATCTAGAGTAATGATCCTATTGAAATAGAATTCAAATTTCCAAAGGAATAATGAAGTTTTTTAAACTTATAATCAAATCATTATAGAGCTTACAAGATTCATAAATCCACTCAATTTTACATTCTATGAAAACTATTACATAATGAGTAAGAGCTCTTTACATCATGCTTGATAAAACTTTCAATATGGACATTACAACACTTAACAAGAAATAAATCTCAATACAAATGAGTAATCTTGCAACATTAAAGTTTCTCTCTCACAACAACACCGAAATAGAGACTTCTCCCAAGCTTTTTCCACATTCAACTTGACTTCAAAACCTACAAATACATGAGGAGAACCATGGGAAGCTCACCTCCCAACCAAGATCTCAAGGAGACCACCCTCAAGCTTGGAGAACCAAGGTTAAACAGGTAACACATCCAAATCCTCACAACCATCACATATGCACAACACAATAATTAACTCCCAACCAAGGCTTCACAAATGAGTTTTCCAAACCCATTGAAGTAGGGTGAAGGTGGGCTTTTCCAAGGGCGAGAATGTCATTGCCTATTCAAAATTTTTAACAAGAGTTTTTTTTTCATGCCTTTCCAAGGCTACATTGACATTCCTTCCATATACACATTTGGTCATTTCCTCTTCAAGGAAAAACCACATACATCTTCATCCAATCTTCCCTTATCTCCCCTAGAATTAGGATCAAATACAATGACATGCAAGGGCCCATACACCTTGCATTTTCTCCCTCTTCTCTCCATGAGAAGAGACTCACACTACAATGGAGATCCCAACTAACCCCTCCACCCAAGGTCACTTCTTCCCATTCCAAGGGTGAGTAATGCCTTCAAAACCCATGAACAACACTCTCAATCCAAAGGAACAAGAAATGATACAAAAATCCAAATGCATCCCCAACCCACCACACAATAACAAGATCTACATACAATAACACTATACGAGATTTACATATATGAACTCCATACAAATTTTACATATATGAACACCATACAAGATTTATATGTTCATAAAAATAATAACATACAAAGTTAAAATGCAAGAGTATTTCTCGTTGGCAAGAATCCACCAACCTTGGTCCAAGAAAAATGGCAAGAATATGATTGAGAAGAATCCCTTATCCTCTTTCCTTTCCTTCCTCCAACCCTAGTTGTCTCTAAAATTAGAGAGTGGGTGAACACCCACTAAGTTTCTCCAAACCCTCTAAAAACACCCCTAGAAGTGTACTCAAGACCTATCAATTAATGATACATGCCCTCTATTCCTTTGGTCTTACCTCTTGTCTCCCCTCTTAATTGATAGTTTAGTAAGGAGTGTGGGACAAGTTAGATGCATGAGGTCATTTCCATTTTCGTGACTTTTGAAAAGTAAGAATTTTGGAGGGCCATAATGGTGATCTAGGCTTTTCCATAGGTAAAAACTAGCCCCAACCCAAGATACGCGTTGGGGTTAACTAATTTTGGCCAAAAATACACTCTAGGGTCACTTTTGACCCCTCCAAAGTACCCCTAAAGTTCAAATCCGAGTTCCAACTTGATGTGATCCCTACAAGACATCTATATGCAAGTGGGATTAATATATCATCCTATAAGGTTTGGTGATTCTTACCAAATCCCTAATTTGACATGTCACCATCGACATTGACAATACAAGTGTCAAGTGACACCAAAAAAATACACATCACATTCACAATGACATGTCCAAACAACAACATGAATTTAAACTATTACCACACATTCAGATTATGTTTACAAAAAAGATCATATTACAATGAGGTGTCAACCCCTTATTGGATTAAACCTTGGCTTACTCAATTTATATGTGTTTAGCCCTGATTCTCTGAATAATTCCATGGTTCTCTTTCCTGCACACTAAACTCGAGCATCAGTAGTCCAAGATAATAAAATCACACGCAATATACATTTTTAATCCATACTTAGCAACATTAATCAATAAGAAGAATTAAATTCCTAATTACAATTTTCATATAGAAATGTTTAAAACATAATAATTCCATAATCATCATGACATAATATCCATAAAATAATCTAGTCTAATCGTGATCCGATCTTTTCATCAATTCACTTATCTAAACATGTTTAATCAAAATCAACCACATGTTCTAGGTCTAATCCATATTAGAATGTAATCCATACAATATAATCATCATCATAAACATAATATCTTGAGTCTTTGTCAGGATAATAAAAAAGTGTATCAATGTATCAAAACATAAAGTATCAAAGTGTGATTGAATAGTAATGCTATGATGGGTCGGGGTGAGGCCTCACATCCTCCCCCACTAGGCATGAACTTCCTCCTAGAGTTCATCAAAAAGATATGGGTATTGAGATCTTATTTGTGCTACATCCTCCCATGAAGCTGTGACCTTATCATAATAATCCCACTGGACCCTAACCTGGTCCAGCTCTCAGCCTTGAAGTGCAAGGGTTCATTGGGCTATAATACAAATGGGCTCCAGTGTCAGCTATCCATTCAACTCCACCTACAAGGTGTCCCAATATATCACATGAGACTCATCATAAATATATGTTCATAACACAGATACATTAAACACATCGTGGATGCATGACAGGTTGGGTGGAAAGGCTAGAAGGTAGGCAACTGGTCCTATCCTCTCCAATATCTCAAAAGGTCCAACAAAGTGAGGCGCTAACTTAGATCCCTTTCCAAAATAGATTGGACTCTTATGCGGGTGCACTCTCAAGAAAACCCTATCTCCAACCATATACTCACAATTAACCCGCTTCACATCTGCATACTTCTTCTGTCGATCCTGAGCCTCTCTAAGATGCTCTCTAATCAAGACTACCTATTGACCCATATCCTTGACCAACTGGGGTCCAATAGATACTCTATCCTTGATCCTATCTCAAATCAGTGGTGTCCTGCATGGTCTACCATACAAGGCCTGATATGGTGGCATACCTATAGAAGAATGATGCCCATTATTATAGGTGAACTTGAATAGATGTAGGTATTCCTACCACTTGACCTAATGGTCCATCACATACATATGTAGCATATCCTCTAAAACCTGGTTAACCCTCTCTGTCTATCCATCTATCTAAGGGTGATATGTCATACTGAAATTTAGTCTAGTGACCAACACTGCCTGTAACTCTCTCCAAAAAGCTGATGTGAACAAGGAGTCTCTATCAGAGATGATCTTATAGGGAATGCCATGAAGCCTGACAATATCCCATAAAAATACCTGAGGTACGTCTTGTGTTGTGAATGTAGTATGCATGGGTGAGAAGTGGGCAACCTTGGTCAATGTGTCAAATGTCACCAAGATGGCATCATGGCAGTGAGAAGACACGGGGAGACCAATAATGAAGTCCATAGATATAGTATCCCACTTCCACTCAGTAATCTCATGTGGCTGCAGGAGCCCACCTGGATGACTATGTTCTGCCTTCACTCTCTGGCACTCTAGACATCTAGCAACTATGCTGGCAATCTGCAATCTCATGCCTGACCAATGATACAACTGTCTTATATCGGCATGCAACTTCTTAACTCTTGGATGAGCTACATAAGGTGTTGTGAGCCTCAAGCACAATAAACTTTTGTAAGTCACTCGTAGAAGGTACATAGATGCATCCCCTATGACGTATAAGTCCATTAGACTCTAAAGAATAATCTGCAAATATCCTCTCAAGAGTCTTTGAGAAGGGATAAATTGACAAACCTCCACATATAATCCATCCTCTAGCGAGTGATGAAAATGCGCTCCTTAAAGCTATACTTGAAGTCATAGATGAGAGCTTGTGTCACCTCCTACTCAAGGCATCAGCAACTACATTCTCCTTCCCTTTGATGTAATGAACATAAAAATCATACTCACACAAAAAATTCATCCATCTCCTCTACCTAACATTAAGATTGGGTTGTGTAAAGATATACTATAGGCTCTGCTGATCTGAATGAAGCTCAAATTGGTGACCTAAAAGGAAGTGTCACCATCTAAGGTATGAACCACCGCTGCGAGTTCTAGGTCATGAGTAGGATAATTAAGTTCATGAGTCTTTAGATTCCTAAAATTGAAAGCTATAGGATGACCCTCCTACATAAGGACTGCTCCTAAACCATCCAATGAAGAATCAGTACATACAACAAAATCTGTCGAAGGATCTAGCATTGCTAAAATTGGTGTGCTAGTGAGGGCTCTCTTAAGCTCCTGGAAAGCTCTCTCACACTTCTCTGCCCATTCATACTTCCTTCCCTTTCTCTGAAGGGAGGTGATGGGATGAGATACTCTAGCAAATCCTTCCATGAAGTGTCTTTAATATCCTGCTAAGCCCATAAAGCTTTTGACCTCAGTGACACTGGTGGGTGTTGGCCAATCCATAATGGTTCTAATCTTTGATGGGTCTACAGAGCTCCCATCGCTGGATATAACATGACCAAGATAATGCACCTTGGGTCTAAAGAAGGCACACTTTGACAAGCTGCCATATGACTGATTCTCTCTCAAATGTTGCAGAACCTGTCTCAGATGCTCCTCATGCTCCTCCTCATTGCGAGAATATATATGAATTTTATCAAGGAACACTACCACAAATTTATGCAAGAATGTATTAAATACACAATTCATGAGGCTCATGAACATAGCTGGAGCATTCTTGAGACCAAATGGCACTACTGTTAACTCATAGTGATCATACCTCATGTGAAAAGCAGTCTCATGGATATCACTTTCCACAATTCATAACTGATGGTACCCTGACTTCAGATCTATCTTCGAGAACACTCAGGCACCCTGCAATTGATTAAACCAATCATTGATCCTAGGGAGTGGGTACCATTTCTTAATTGTTACTTTATTCAACTATCGATAATCAATGCACAATCTAAGTGATCCATCCTTCTTCTTCACAAAAATCACTAGTGCACCCCAAGGTGATACACTAGGTCAGATATGCCCTTTCTCCAAGAGCTCTTCCAACTGAATCTTGAGCTCATTGAGCTCATGTGTGGTCATCCTTTAAGGTGCTCTAGATACAGGCTTGGCTCTTGGTACAAGATCTATGTGAAAATCAATTGTCCTAGGTGGACGCATACCAGGTAGCTCAGTAGGAAATACATCTGCAAACTCCTAAAGAATAGGATAATCCTCAAGCAAAGGCTCCCCCTCTGAACCCTCCTCTCTATCACTAATGATGATGGAAAATAACTAACATCCCTTCCACATGCACCGCCTAAGCTACATAGTGGAAATCATGCGAAGGGATACACGTCTTTGTACCCCAAATATCACCATAGAAGTACCGTGATCATCAACACACTCAACCCTCTTCTGACGATAATCCATCTTGGCACTATGATCATATAGCCAATCCATGCCAAAGACTACATCATAAGAACCTAGAGGGGTAATGCAGAGATCAGTCATCATGATTAAGTCTCTAATCTGAATCTGACAACTATGAACTAAGGAACTAACAAACACCGTAGCTCCTGAGGCTAACTGAACCTCCCAACTGACATATTTTCTAACTACCACCAGTCCACAACACTCCACTACATAGGGAGATATAAAGGATTTTGTGGCTCTTGAATCAAATAAGATAGAAAAACTGACACCCTGAATCATACCTGTGGCCTCTATGACCATGGCTTGTACTCGGCCTGGCGGTTATCAACCACTACAAAAACTATATGGGATCTACCTATATCTCCAACTGTAGGCTCTAATGTAGCCCCTCTCTAACCACTGGCTGACTATCCCTATGGGAACTCTCTCGCTATATGACCCATACAACCACAAGTGTAACATGGCCCTCGGGTCTGAATCTATACTCCCTATGTCATAGGCTATTGTGACCCTCCGGTCTTACTAGAACCACTATATCCACCCCTAGAGGACTGTTGAGTCCTAGTTGGCTATGCCTAAGGGGTCTGTGTTCTCTGATCCTATCTAGGACCTTGAGAATGCTACTATTTAGGCTTAGAGCCCTGATAACCCTATGAATGCCTCTGTCTAGAATCCTGCTAGGATCTCTTTTTGCTGAGACTATTGACCCTTAAAGGATCCTGCTGAGTGATTCTATTTCCCTTTCCAAGGGGGTCTCTGTTGTCTTGACTGCTAGGAAGAGGGGTTTTGGTGTTAAGACCAATCTTGGGATTCTTGTCTAGTACAAATGTCCTTGGCTACAAGTGTCATCTCAACTGTCTCTCTGAATGTGGCAGGAAAGGCTAGGCGTACTATGCCCTAAAGAGACATATTAAGTCCCTTAATGAAATGGTGGATACGTAGTTTATCATCCTTCATGTAATCAACATAGGGAAGGAGCTCAAGAAACCAACTCTCATAGTGGGCCACTATGAGGCCTCTCTGCTAGAGATAATGGAACTCCTCTATCTATCTCTGTCTAAAATGCTTAGAGAGATGCCTCTCTCAAAATCGAGCTACAAAAGACTCTCAAGTGAGTGTGTCAATACTCACTCCACCTATGGACACCTCCTGCTCCCACCAAGTGGAAACCTTCTCTTGTAGGAGATGGACTGCAATTCATGCCTTTAGATTACTCCCATAAGGGCACAATTCAAAACATCGCTATAAACTTTGTAACCAGTCGTCTGCTACTGACCCATTAGTGGATCCCAAAAACAAGGGTGGCTAGAGTCACAATAACTATCAGATCTCATCTCCAACATCTCTAGGGGGCCTCTCTCCAAAATGTATCTCATGCTCGCATGGTATTACAACTTGATGAACTGACTCACCCTCCTGATCATCATGACCCTCAATAGACCTGGGTGGGGGACTCATACTTCTCTCTCTGCTAACTGCTCTATAATTTTTTGAAATATGTGCTTCCCCTTTAGGAATCTACTGCTAAAATATGGGTGGTAGTCTCTACTGAATTACCCCAATCAAAATTTGGAGATTATCCAAAACATCCTGGTTAGGGTTCTAAGGTGGTGGAGGTGGTGGATCCTCCTATCCTGCCACAAAATGGGGAGCTCTACGACCTCTGCCTCGTCGGTTAGCTTTGGTGATGACAAGCATCCTACACAATAATTTAAGTTTTGAATGAGTTGAAACATAATGGGTTAGGTTCCTAGTGTCGAAACTTGGCTCTGATACCAAAATGTCATGCCCAAAACTAGGGAAAAACACATAGACAATTTTAAAAAAAAAAAAATAAGTACATACAACCAATAATGGATGTGTTGAGGAAAGGTGATAACATGGAGAATTTAATCTTTGAGTTGCAAGGTATATTCATATTTTGAATTAGGGTTATGCCACATACGGATGTAGAGTTGGAGCATCAACTTGTTGTACAGGTTACATGAACTCTTGGGTCAGGTTGAATTAACTATAGTTTTATGTTTAACCCCGTGTAGTATCGTGATGGTAATTAATTTGATAAGATCATATGTTGAATTAGGTTGACCTAGTGTTACTTTAATTCTTAACCATGACTACATCTTAATCCATTTAAATCTAGCACTAATTCTCTTTCTCACTAACTCCTAATTTAAATTTAATAATCAAAATCTAGTCTAATTCCTAACTTACTAATATTAATTTTAATCAAATTCTCCCCTTTTACAAAAAATACTTGCAACCATAATCCATTAATCCCCTAATAGAAAATTCAATTAACCCCCAATAAAATAATTAAATTAACCAAATGTAGAAAATTAAATTACCTCTAACCCTTTTGAACCCATCAGCAATATAACCCAATTAACATAATAAAATTAAATTAACAACTAACTATAAATTTAAATTATTCGAATAAATCTATTTCTCAAATAGGCTAAACTATTATTCTAATTAGGGCAGTCAATAGAAGTATAAACTCATTAACATATAATCCATATCTATACATTTACAAAAAAACTAAAGCTATAAAAGTAGTAATTAACTACATCATTAATTAACAAATATATCTATAAAAAGAACTATATAATTTAAAATTAAACAACAATGTGATAAATCTTTTTAACTAACATAAACTATCTTACACTAACCTAACTTACTAACATTAGTGATCCATTTTAAATAGTTAATCATTGGATAAAAATAAACTATTATTTAAAAAGGTTGATACATACTAAATAAATACTAAATACTTCTTAACATGCTAAAAAGAATCTATTAATACTAATCCTAATCAAACAGCCTAACTAACCCAACTAACTAGCTCACCTACCCTACTAACCTACCTATCCTACCAACCTACCCCACTATCACATCACCCTTCCCCCATTTCCAAGGCACATACCAAGTGGGTGGGGTCTTGGGAATCCCCAAGCTACCCCAAGGTGTGCAAATTTTATGAAGGGAGGGAGCCTTTTGAAAAGGCAGCGCAAGACTTAAGGAAAAGGTGGGGACCACATCATGGTTTCCCATTTTCAAAGCATGGGATTTGTTTAAAGAAAGTCAAAAAGGGGATTTCGCATGGTATGGGGTAAGTTTAGTTTATTTCATTTAATATTTTATTTTTGTTTAAAATTTCCTTTCAACATTGAACCAGTCCCTTCTTGTGCCAAAACCAAGGGTAAAAAAGTAAGGGAAAAAGGTATGTGTGGGGCCCACAAGGATGGGTGTAAAACATTAAGCCTCCCTATAATTTAAACATATGAATTAGCATAAAAGGGTAATTAAAGGGGTATTTAATGAGGGGAATATATAGAGAATATTCTCTGTGTAAAGGGGGAATTAAATCTCTCCCCATACATTTTCCTGAGAGCATTTTTGCTCTACATTCTGAAAAATGTCATGGTATAATTTGGTTATAGCTTCTAACACATTGATTTTATTCATTTCCTTTTTGGATTAGTTAATTGTTTGCATTTGATTTATTTATTTTTGTGCAATACACTATGCAACTATGATGCAGGAGCATCCTGGGTGTAAGGGCAATCTTGCATCACCCAAAAATATGTGTTTTTCTATTCAATAAGGGCTATTTTGTACAAAGCTGCTATTTTTGGAAACTTACTATTTTTAGTAATTTGGTCATTTGAACTCAAAATGTTCTAATTTTCTAGGTGAAGGTTCATCGTAGTCATATAAGAATGCCAGTTGAATTTCATTGCTAGATCATCTGTATTGGCAAAGTTATTAAGGATTTACTATTGAGATTTTAGGGTGCAAAACCTTTGAGCTCAATTTTCAGGACCTTAGAGGCTATGGATCGAGGTTGAACCCCTAACTAACTAGCGCTTTGTGAGTCAGGTACTGTAGATCACGATCTCCCCTTTCCAGAAAGTGGTTATAATAGCCAAACGGAGCTACGGTTCAAAAGTTATGGCTTCCAGAAGTCGGGCTACCTAATCTCATGTTTTGTAAATATTTAAAGCCAACCCTTTTGTAATAAAAGTGAAAAATAATTAAATGCTAAGGGTGGTCGGCCTTAATGGCTAGATTTTTGAAACCTTCTCAGGCGGTGGAAATTGTCTATATAAAGAAAGCCCGTAGTGTTGTCTAGGGTAGCTCTGGGTAGATCTGGGTAATAATTCGAGGCTTTGTCCTACAGAATATTGTAAGAGGAATGCCCATGTGGCTTTGCATATTGTAATTTTGAAAGTTTGTAATTCCACATTTGTGGAGATAATAAGAAGCACATTTTCTGTTCTTGCAAATTGTTGTTGCTTCTCTATTTCTGTTATGTGTTTGTGGCAGTAAGGGGAGCACCCTTCATCAAACTATAATTGAACATTAATATTAGTTGATTTTTTTACATTAATATACTAATTTCTTGGTTTACTATTGTTATCAAGTTTATCCCTTCTTTTCAAGGATTGAGGTTGCAATGTAAATTTTAATGTAGAGTAATGATCCTATTGAAATAGAATTCCAATTTCCAAAGGAATACTGAAATATTTTTAACTTAAAATAAAATACATTATAGAGCTTACAAGATTCATAAATCCACTCAATTTGATATGTGTAACATATAAAATGTTACTATTATGTAACATATGAAAGGATGTCACATTTGAAATAAGTGGATGTTTGTGTGATGTGTAGGGAAGATAAGATGTTCCTTTCAACCTCAAATACACAAATAAAATATCCAAATTGATCAACCCAAAAAGGATCAATGCACAAATGAATCAATCATTTGGAAATGAGAGCAAAGAGGAAAGATCTTGAATTCATGTTTTAGAAAGGAATGTATATGATAGTTCTAGGAATTGAAATGGATGAGATGAAGTACCAATCTTAAAATAGTGCAGATCAAAGATTACTATTTTTTGAGATCTGTAGACTATTTCTGGAGATGCTGACAGTTGATACTGAACTGGAACACACAGACAGACAAAACTCAAAAATATTTTTCCTATCCGATGTCGTCTTATGAAAAAGGTTGACCCTATACCACTTTTTCCAACTTGATCTACTCAACTCTGAAAGTGTCCCTATTTACACAGTCTGAAAGAAATCCGAAAAGGGTATCCAGATCTGGCCTCAGATCTACAGTCTCAAACCTACACCTACAAGAACAATATTTTTTTGTTGGAGGAAAGGGGTTTGCCTTGGTCAAACCCCAGTTTTGGAATTAACCTTATAATATAATTGAAATTGCAGAGATAAACAAAGTAAACACATAAATTCACCTTGATTATATGGAAGCCCTTGTGGCGGATTTGAATCCGTGAATCCACAAGTATGTATACATAAAATGGATCTAGAATGTAGAATGTATCATGTAGGATGTCTTCAATCAATCACTTGTAGATCTCCAACACCAAGTCTTGAATGGGTTCTTGAATTTGGAAGAGGCTTGGAAGAAGCTGGATGGAGAGATCACCAAAAGGGCACTGTGTAGCTTGAATCCTTCAATGGCCTCCAATAAATCTCCTTCATGAAAATGGATGCTTGATTTCTTGAGAATGGATAGATGCTTGCTTGAAATCTTTCTCCTTAGCTTGCTTGAATTTCACTTGAAAATCCTTCTCAATTGCATAATGATGCTCAGAGAAAATGAGAGGAGAAAGCTCCCTTTTATATGAAACTAGGGCACAATCTTCTAAGGAGGCCTACATAGCATAATTAAATCACCATTTAACCCTTTACCCCTAGGAGAGGACCTATATTAAATATAATTTAGGAATCGATGCTTCAGAACCCGAAATAGCCAACCTGGAAGCGGGAAACAACTTTTGCAAAGACTGACATCTGAAAACTGAAAGTTCCCAGGATTTGGACCCTGGGACAGGGTCGAGGTCGACCCTATCCTAGGTCAGGGCTAAGGTCGACCCTATCCTAGGTTAAGGTCAAGGTCTACCCTATCCTAGGTTAGGGTCAAGTTCGACCCTATCTTAGGAGGCTGACCCTGTCCCTAAATCCCAGAAACACAGGTCTGTAGCCCAGAATGCAGAAATTAGGTTAAAAAATGGTGGACAAAAAGGAAGAATAGGGGGGAAGCCATGTCAAGATCAAGAACCCAGTCAAGGTGCTTGTCATGACCCCAAACCACTTACTCAAAAGGCTAAACAAGTCTAAAATGGAAGTGCTTCCATTTTCTGACTATATATTTAGCCCCCACTTTAGCAAGAGTATGAGTTCAACACAAACTCTTGGTAAAGGAGAGTATACAAAAAGGATAGTCTTATTGGAATCAAAAGGGATAAAGAAAACCTCAAGCCCCCAAGGGACTTAAGTATTTATCAACCCTAAGATCACGATAAGAGAGACATCACTTAGTTAAGGAGAAAAAGAGAGAGAGGAGTGGTGAACTCGCCCAGTAAGATGTGTATCTCACTATGAACCAAAAAAAGGATAGGATGGCCCATCAAGAAAGAATTTGATAGTCACCCCCATAAAGCTGTATGCCTTCTAGCAGCTTTGTGCATGTATGTAGTGCATCTTTTGAAGGCTTTTATGAAGTACCCATAGATCCATATTCTTATATCACCATGGAATACATTTGTAAAATACATATCTCTTCAGGATTTAGCAACTTATGTGCGTTACCTTTTGAGGATTTAGCATATTGAATTATAATTGAATGTGTATCTCTTCAGGATTTAGCAACTTATGTGCGTTACCCTCAAAGGATTTAGCATGCTGTAAAATAAAATGTTAGAACAAAAATGCATAATATAATTTGAGGGAGGCCGTGTATATGCCCCCTCCTTAATATGGCAAAGTACATACTATTTTGACATGTTAAGGAAAGAAAAGAGTAAAGATAAAGCCTTCTTCAACATCAAGACAATATACATAGACAACACCCAGTCCAAGCCAAGAAGGTCATAGCTCCTGTACACACAAAAGTAGTGCACTTCTATGGATCCTTACATGCAAGGAAACTCAAGAATGAGCCCTCACAAATTGATCCATAGCTCTCTATGCATGGAGTTGCAAGATTTGTAAAATTGCTCTTAGCTAGAGCTATAAACTCATGACCTTGCCAATAA
>MU224909.1:141796-167337 GCA_018584345.1 Thuja plicata
ATTATGATTTGATCAAGGAAATTGATATAATTGATATTGTTGATATTTGAAAATATTGATTCAGGGATTTGATAAATTGAGAAATGGGGCCCAAAGTCTAGGCGACCATTTTAGGGTGCATACAGCTCCTATGAGGCCATGGAAGGGACAAATGCAAAGATATATCATGCAAGAAGTGAAAAAGTAACCCTTGTGAGGGATAGCACACTATTCAGTTTCCAAGGTGAGAGATTTATCAACCATGGAAACCCAATGTCAAACAACAAAATAGGTTATAATCAGGACATAGATCCTCAATGCAAACCAAAATTTTCATGTATGATTGGATATCACATAATAGATAGATATTGCTTAACCAAGGGGAAAGTGGATCCTAGAAAGACAGAAAAGAAGGAGATGGCATCCTTGCCCCCCAAGCGAGGGAACAAGGATAAAAGGGGACCTATTATATCGCTCACAATACCATGCAAGACAAAGAGCCCCCAAATATTAGGCTAACATTTTTACAGAATATGGAGTTCCATAATAGGAACATAAATGTTATTTAGAGAAAATAGGATTGAAATACAACTCATTGCCACATGTTAAATAAATAACTTTACTATCAATGAGCTGCCTAATCTTATAATGTAAAGCTTGACATTCATTAGTAGAGTGATCATGAAATCTATGATAGAAACAAAAAGGAAGTGTCTTCAAGTGTGGACTACGTTTCTTTTTTCATTTAGGTCTAGTAATCATCTTAGCACGAAGGAGTTTAGGCAAAAGAACTTCTTGGTCAAATTCCTTCATAGGGTCATCATGTTTTGAAGTGTTATTTGAGATATTGTTAACATTGATTTATTGTTGAGGATTAAATCCCAATCCATAAGAATGCTCATGCCCCCCATTCTGTAAGGGCATTTGAATTAATTATTTATGCTTACCACATTCTTGACCATGGAATCCTTGTTTAACTAGTAATTGATAACCAGGAACATAATGAGAAGCCATATTAGAAGGATTCAATGGAACTTCAGTAGTCACTATGTCATCACTAGTAGGCTTGACAAATTCATAGTGGGTAGAAGTACCGACAAATTTATTATGAAGGTAATTAGAAGTAGAATTAAAAACTCATCGTTCAAACTCTCTTTGTGGCTTCATAAAATCAAGATCAAAAACCTTATATTCTCCAATAAAGGTAGGAGTAAAATCCAAGGTTCCCCAATCATCTTCGGGAAAAGCACTAGAGGAAGAAGGATTATTATTAGAAATAGGAGTGTTGTAGGTTTGAATATTCAAACAAGGATTCGAGGCATCATCTGCATGAAGTGTATACATCATGTTGTTGTGAATAAACTTGAATTTACGGTGAAGGGTGGAAGGAACAACATGCATCTCATGCAACCAAGGTCTACCGAAGAGAAGATTATAATTAAGAGGTCCAAGCATAACATGAAAAGGAGTATTCAGGATAATTGGACCTACTTTGATAGGTAAGGTAATGATTCCCAAAGTGTTCTTAGCAATGTTATCAAAGCCACATAGAGGATTATTATCAGGTTGAATAGTTGAGAGATTGGCTTTAATTGATTTGAGCATGTCCATGCTACAAATATTAAGCCCAGATCCATTATCAATCAAGGTCTTACAAATGATACTCTTATTGATAGTGACAACAACCATAAGGGCATCATATTGCTTCTAAACTTCTTGAGAAGGTAAATCCTTTTGAGTAAAAACAATGTCAGGAGGACCCGGGGTAACATGCATGCATTGTAAGAAGGCATTGATGTTCTCTTGATTAGGAGGTGGGGTGGGAAGAGTTGGTAGAGCTTTTTTCAAGGCTTCATGGTAGGTAGGTGAAGTTTGAAGAAGCTCCCATAAAGAAATCTTGGTAGGGGTATTGCGGAATTGGTTTATCAAATCATACTCCATGCTAAGAAGACAAGGTGGAGGAGGAAGAATGGGTTGAGAAGGTGGTAAAGAAGTAGGAACCACCAGATTAGGTTGAGGTTTATTCCTTGTATGATAGGTGTGAGCTACCAAATCTTGATCATCTAAAGACTCCATAGGTTTACCTTTGATACTAATGCGAGGACAACCTTTAATAGTCATCAAGGGTTTTGGATAAACCATGTTGGTTGTCTCGACACTACAAATAGTTTCACAAGAATGAAGAAAAGAAGACATCCTAGGAGGCGATGAGATAGGATCTTGATTCTTCATAAGATCATCACTAAGAAGGAGAGCATTGAGGGAATTCATATCATTCTCCGTTAATTCCTCATCACTAGAAGAAATCCCAAAGGGAGGTAAAGCATCCAAATCCTCTTCTTTCTCTAAAATGTCTACATAAGTGGAGTGTGTTTTAGAAAGAGAATCATTATCATGTATGAATATGTCATCCTTTAATAAATAATCCCCTTGTATCAAAGATTCATAATGAGAAGGGGATAAATCAATGTCTTTATCCAAGGGTTCATCCCAAAAAGTAGGATCATCCACAATGGATTCATGAGGAAGAGAGTATTCAACATCCAAATCCAAAGGTTCATCCCAAATAGGAGAATTATATTCTAAAGTAGACTCATATAAAAGATATATACTAGGAGAAGAATTAAAATCAATATTCAACTCTTCTCCATAAAGATAAATATGATGGAGAGAAAGATTAAAGTCATCTTCTTTCTCTAATATATCCTTACAAGGTAATACAAGAGAGGATAAAGAAACATCACACACACTAGATAAAGTCTTTCTAGGTGTAACATCTTTCAATGGTAAGGTAAGACGAGGATGTTGTTTAATCCCAAAAGTTATAGAAGGATGTTTGGAAAACACTTGAAACAAATTGTGCAACATGATAATGAATAAAGAAATGCATAGAAAATAGATTTAAATACATCCAAATGCATTCAAATGAAATCTATAAGCATGAAAAGTGTAAATGTTTTTGTATTTTATAAAGAAATTTGTGATTTTTATTTATTTTTGACATATAGATGCAAGAGCATAAAATAAATCTACTTTTAAATGCATGTAAGATCTAACACAAGATGCAATTCTAACACCAAAAAGAAAGTGTTGTCTATCGCAGCTTCACCAAAATGTAACATATAAAATGTTACTATGATGTAACATAAGAAAAGATGTCACATTTGAAATAAGTGGATGTTTGTGTGATGTGTAGGGAAGATAAGATGTTCCTTTCAACCTCAAATGCACAAATGAATCAATCATTTGAAAATGAGAGAAAAGAGGAAAGATCTTAAATTCCTATTTTAGAAAGGAATGTATATGATAGTTCTAGGAATTGGAATGGATGAGATGAAGTACCAACCTTAAAATAGTGCAGATCAAAGATTGATATTTTTTGAGATCTGTAGACTGTTTCTAGAGATGCTGACAGTTGATACTGAAATGGAACACAGAGACAGACAAAACCCAAAAATATTTTTCCGATCCGATGTCATCTTATGAAAAAGGTTGACCCTTTACCACTTTTTCCAATTCGATCTGCTCAACTCTGAAAGTGTCCCTGTTCACACAGTCTGAAAGAAATCTGAAAAGGGTATCTAGATCTGGCCTTGGATCTACAATCCCAAACTTTTACCTAAAAGAAAAAATTTTGTTTGTTGGGGGAAAGGGGTTTGCCTTGGTCAAACCTTGGTTTTGGAATTAACCTTATAATATAATTGAAATTGCAGAGATAAACAAAGTAAACACATAAATTCACCTTACTTATATGGAAGCCCTTGTGGGGGATTTGAATCCGTGAATCCACAAGTATGTATACATCAAATGGATCTAGAATGTAGAATGTATCATGTAGGATGTCTTCAATAAATCACTTATAGATCTCCAACACCAAGTCTTGAATGGGTTCTTGAATTTGGAAGAGGCTTGGAAGAAGGTGGATGGAGAGATCACCAAAAGGGCACTATGTAGCTTGAATCCTTCAATGGCCTCCAATGGATCTCCTTCATGAAAATAGATGCTTGATTTCTTGAGAATTGATAGATTCTTGCTTGAAATATTTCTCCTTAGCTTGCTTGAATTGTACTTGAAAATCCTTCTCAATTGCGTAATGATGCTTAGAGAAAATGAGAGGAGAAAGCTCCCTTTTATATGAAACTAGGGCACAATATTCTAAGGATGCCTACATAGGATAATTAAATCACAATTTAAGCCTTTACCCCTAGGAGAGGACCTATCTTAAATATAATTTAGGAATCAATGCTTCGGAACCCAGAACAACCAACCCGGAAGCAGGAAACAACTTTTGCAAAGATCGACATCTAGAAACTAAAATTTCTTAGGATTTGGACCCTAGGACAGGGTCAAGGTTGATCCTATCCTAGGTTAGGGCCAAGGTCAACCCTATCCTAGGTCAGGGTCTAGGTCAACCCTATCCTAGGTTAGGGTTGAGGTCGACCCTGTCCCTAAATCCCAGAAACACAGGTCTATATCCTAGAATACCGAAATCAGGTCAAAAAATGGTGGACAAAAAGGCAGAACAGGGGGGAAGCCATGTCAAGATCAGGAACCCAGTCAAGGTGATTTTCATGACCCCAAACTACTTACTCGGAAGGCTAAAAAAGTCTAAAATGTAAGTGTTTCTATTTTCTGACTATACAATATGCTATGAAAACTATTACATAATGAGTAAGAGCTCTTTACATCATGCTTGATAAAAATTTCAATATGGACATTACAACACTTAACAAGAAATAAATTTCAATACAAAGGAGTAACCTTGCAACATTAAAGTTGCTCTCTCACAACAACACCAAAATGGAGAGTTCTCCTAAGCTTTTCCACATTCAACTTGACTTCAAAACCTGCAAATACATGAGGAGAACCATGGGAAGCTCACCTCCCAACCAAGATCTCAAGGAGACCACCCCTGAGCTTGGAGAACCGAGTCTAAATAGGTAACACATCCAAATTCTCAAAACCATCACATATGCACAATACAAAAATTAACTCCCAACTAAGGCTTCACAAATGAGTTTTTCAAACTTATTGAAGTAGGGTGAAGGTGGGCTTTTCCAAGGAGGAGAATGCCATTGTCTATTCAAAATTTTCAACAAGAGTTTTTTTTAATGTCTTTCCAAGGCTACATTGACATTCCTTCCATATACACATTTGGTCATTTCCTCTTCAAGAAAAAACCACATACATCTTCCATCCAATCTTCCCTTATCTCCCCCAGAATTTGGATCAAATACAATGGCATGCAAGGGCACATACACCTTGCATTTTCTCCCTCTTCTCTCCATGAGAAGAGACTCTCACTACAATGAAGAGCCCAACTAACCCCTTCACCCAAAGCCACTTCTTCCCTTTTCAAGGGTGAGTAATGCCTTAAACACCCATGAACAACACTCCCAATCCAAAAGAACAAGAAATGATACAAAAATCCAAATGGATCCCCAACCAAACACACAATAACAAGATCTACATACAATAACACTATACAAGATTTACATATATGAACTCCATACAAATTTTACATATATGAACACCATACAAGATTTACATGTTCATAAAAACAATAACATACAAAGCTAAAATGAAAGAGTATTTCTCTATGGCAAGAATCCACCAATCTTTGTCCAAGAAAAATGGCAAGAATGTGGTTGAGAAGAATCCCTTATCCTCTTTTCTTTCCTCCCTCCAACCCTAATTGTCTCTAAAATTAGAGAGTGGGTGAACACCCACTAAGTTTCTCCAAACCCTCTAAAAAGACCCCTAGAAGTGTATACAAGACCTATCAATTAATGAGACATGCCCTCTAGTCCTTTGGTCTTACCTGTTGTCTCCCCTTTTAATTGAGAGTTTAGTAAGGAGTGTGGGACAAGTTAGATGCATGAGGTCATCTCTATTTTCGTGACTTTTGAAAAATAGGCATTTTGGAGGGCCATAATGGTGATATAGGCTTTCCCATAGGTAAAAAATAGCCCCCAACCCAAGGTACCCCCTAGGGTTAACTAATTTTGGCCAAAAATACACTCTAGGGTCACTTTTGACCCCTCCAAAGTACCCCTAAAGTTCAAATCCGACTTCCAACTTGTTGTGATCCCTACAAGACATCTATATGCAAGTGGGATTAATATATCATCCTATAAGGTTTGGTGATTCTTTCCCAGGCCCTAATTTGACATGTCACCATCCACATGGACAATACAAGTGTCAAGTGACACAAAAAAATATACATCACATTCACAATTACATGTCCAAAAAATAACATGAGTTTAAACTATTAACACACACATTCAGATTATATTTACAACAAAGATCACATTACAATGAGGTTTCAACCCCTTATTGGATTAAACCTTGGCTTACTCAATTCACATGTGTTTAGCCCTGATTCTCTAAATAATTCCATGGTTCTCTTTCCTGCACACTAAACTCGAGCATCAGTAGTCCAAGATAATAAAATCACATGCAATATACATTTTTAATTCATACTTAGCAAGATTAATCAATAAGAAGAATTAAATTCCTAATTACAATTTTCATACGGAAATGTTTAAAACATAATAATTCCATAATCATCATGACATAATATCCATCAAATAATCCAGTCTAATCATGATCTGATCTTTTCATCAATTCACATATCTAAACATGTTTAATCAAAATCAACCACATGTTCTAGGTCTAATCCATATCAGAATGTAATCCATACAATATAATCATTATCATAAGCATAATATCTTGAGTCTCTGTCAGGATAATCAAAAATTGTTTCAATGTATCAAAACATAAAGTATCAAAGTGTAATTGAACAGTAATGCTAGGGTGGGTCGGGGTGAGGCCTCACACACGGAAACCCCAATTAAGCTAATATGCAGTAGGAGTCAAATAACATTTGAGGTGGAGATAATGATCAAGCATCTTAAATCATTTTTTATTAATACACATTCCCTCATTATCAGAGTTATATATCGAGTTGTAGGATGATAATTTCTAGCAAATAATGATAGGTACAGAGTAAATACTTATATCCCATATATGTTTGTTTCTATAGCCATATATGTTGATTTTGAAAGATATGATATTAGAAAATTATGTTATAGAATCTTCAAATGGAGGTATCTAGGAAATCTTAACAAAATTTTCTAGAATATTAAAGAAGACTACACTATCACAAGACCTCGGTTTTATGAGACACCCTCAATCAATGGTAGATTTTCCCCTTCTACTTTGATTGTCGTAGTTGAAGATCCTAATGCATTCAATGAAAGAGGTCATATTATTAAGAATAATTTAGATTTTCTAATGATATATATGCATATTAGGACAATGACAGTGGATAGCTGGTTTTATGATTATTAGCATAGTGATGATGTACGAGATACAGATATGGAACACTTTAGTGAGTCTGAGTCAGAGAATATGGTTGAAGTTTGGTTGGAGGATGGGTTCATAAAGAGAAGAAGAAACAAAGAGTTGAAGATTCAGAATTCTCTCGAACACATATAAGATAAATCTTAGTGCAGAAGAAGACAAAGAAACAATAATGGTATCAGGTCCTAAGTAAGGGATTTCTCTCTATAAAATTGACAAGATCATACATCTCAACAAACTTTGAACTGGATGAATGATATGAGTTGAAGTACTCCTTTTATTTTCTATTAATATTAGATGGAGTGATTCATCTCAATATTGCTGAAATTGATTGAGTGAGATAATTTATAAATAACCAAATCAAAACACTCCTTGTCTTCCATATACCTATATTCACACACACACACACACACACACACACACACACACACACACACTTATGTAGTGATGATACACAAATGTCTACATTCAGACCGAGAATAGTTGGTGAATAGAATGATTTGTTTTAGTGTTGACCGAATTCAGTCAGGTATTGAAGAAGTTCAGTGTTGACCGAGTCACACGGGCATTTTTGTCATGGTCAGGCATTCAGTGCCAACTGACTAACAATGATTTACATTCTATAATTAATTTATTATATGAGGGATACTGAATTGTGATTTATTACTTATTTAGAAGTGTATTCAAGCCGAATTGATAGGGCTCATCATATATATGAAAGGTCAAGTTTGGATTGAATAAAGAGAAAAAAGAGAAGATAAGAAATAGAAAAGGAGTGTGAAATGGTGGAAGAAGCAGAAGTGTGGAATTTTGTGACATGAAGAGTGAAGGCAAAATCAAATGGGATTCTAATTGAGTAGAGATCACTTGGATCTGCAATAGAATATCTGATCAAAAAGGATCCAGTCAAAATTAGAATAGAGATCTAAAATAGAAAAGAAGGTTGCTTACACATACAGGTCAATTCATTGTTACTTTATAACAATTGTAGTAGTGATCTAAAATATCTTAACAGAGTAGACTTAACAGTCTTTTTGTAAATCTTCTCACAAGGTAGCATTTCTATGTTGAAGTGTTGAATACCTCTAACAAGGTCACTCCTCATAGGGTGATTAAATACTTTAACAGGGTCACACCTAACAGTGTGTTATTGTAACCTTTAACAGGGTTGGCTCCTACTAGGGCTCACTTTAGAAGAGTAAAAAATAGTAACTAGTTACATTGGTGGTTTTTTCCATATTGGGTTTCCATGTTAAATCTTGGTGTCACCTGTATATATTTTATTTGTTTCATACTTTTTGTTTCTACACTTACTCAGTAAAGTATAATTACATTGGATATTATAAATATTGCTTTGACACCCGAGTAACAAAAGGATATCTTAATTGACCGAGTAATAGTGTTAAAGTATTTAAGACATCTAAGGGACAATGGATTTGTTTTGAAGTAACTGATTCACCCCTCCTCTCTCAGTTACTTATCTCATTTCCAACAATTGGTATTAGAGCTTCAAGTGCTTTCAAAGAATGTTTCAAGACCTAAGTTAAAGATCATAGATGTCTTACAGAAGGGAGATCCCAAAGCTAAACAAAGACAAATTTTTAGCATGGAAAGAGCTGATGAAGCTACATCTATCTACTATCAGTGATGATGGTTTGCAATTTTTGGAAAGAAGGTATGTGGAACCAACAAGGACTATGATTGTGGAATAGATGATGGAACAGAAGCTTCATAATATAATGATGATTGATATAGCTTCTTCACTCATCTACTTAGAATTTGATGAAGTCAAGGACTTCCCTACAACCTATGATATGTGGAATAAATTATAGGACATTCATGGAGGAGATTCAAATGTAAAGAGAGCCAAAGGAGAAAGTCTAAGAGGACAATTTGACTAGATGAAAATTAAATAAGGAGAAGACATTACAAGATATAGTAAAAGAATCAAGAAGACTGTGAGTGCCATCAGAGCTGCAGGTGGAATAATTGAAGATACAACAATGGTCAGCAAGGTACTAATAACTTTACTTCCTATCTATGCTATTATATTTTCATCTATTCAAGAGATGAGGTGCAATAAGGATATAAATCTGGATACATTAGTGGGAAGGCTTACAATTTTTGAGCTAGAAAACTTTGACAATTACTCTCCTAGCTCTAGAAATCTTGAGTCTACATTCAAAGCTAAATTAAACCTTGGTAAGAAGGATAGATACTCAAAAGGGAAGCAGAATGAAAGTGACAGTGATGATGAATCTGATGATGAAGATCTTGACATCATTGAAGCATTACTTGCAAGAAGAGCTGCAAAATGAAAATATAAAGGAAAAATATCATTGATTTGTTTTTCATGCAATGAGGTTGGTCACATTGCTGCAAAGTGTCCAAACAAAGAAGACAAAGATGAGAAAAAAGTTTAAAAAATTCAAAAACAAGAAAGATTTCAAGAACTACAAAATATACAAGGATAAAGGTAAGAAGTCTTGTTATATTGCTAAAGATTCTGATAGTGATGAAGAAGAAGATGAAATGGTTTATATTGCTATTAAGGATGAGTCAGATGAAGAAGATGAAAAGACAACACTTTTCTCACACATCAGTAAAAATGACACATGGATAATTGATAGTCATTTTTCTCATCACATGACTGTTGATAAGACAAAATTTGAACATCTTGAACACTATGATGGTGGGACTGTCAGTTTTGGAAATGATGAACCTTTCCTCTATGAAAGGAAAAGTTTGCATTACTCTGACAGAAGGAATCAAATGTGATAATGCTTATTGGGTTGAAGGATTGAGGAGAAATCTACTCAGTGTAGAATAACTAAACAACATTGGCTTCAAGGTAGAGTTAGTGAATGGTAAGGCCAAGCTCCTGGATGGTAAAGGGAACCTAGTCAGAACTTGAAGGAAAAAGAAAGGTAATCTATTCTATCTTGATCTCACTGAAGGTTCATGCTTTATTGCACAAGTAGAAGAAAGATGGTTATAGAATAAAAGGTTGTGTCATGTAAATTTTGATAATCTGGTAAACATAAGAAAGAACAAGAGAGTTAGAGGCATTCCTATTTTGAAGAAACCTGAGTTAGCAATATGCAAACAATGTCAAATTGGAAAGATGAGAAAGACAAGTTTCAAAATTACAATACTGATGAAGTCTTGGAATTGGTACATACTAACCTTTGTGGACCAAATGGAACAAAAATCTATACTGGAGAGAAGTATTTTATTCTATTTGTTGATGATCATTCTAGAATGATGACTATCATGTTTCTTAGAGATAAATCAGAAGCTTTTCAAAAATTCAAATGGTAACTTGCAAGAGTTGAAAAGGAAACAGGAAAGAAACTAAAATTCCTAAGATCTGACAGAGGGGGAGAATTCATTTCTAATGAGTTTAATGAATTTTGTAATGAGAGAGGAACCAAAAGAAAGGTATCTATCTCTGGTACACCACAATAAAATGGAATAGTAGAAAGAAGAAATAGATCCATTATGGATTGTGCGAGAACCCTAATGATTGAAAATAATTTTTCTACCAAATACTGGAAGGAGGCCATCAACACTACTGTGTTCACCTTGAACCGAGTTCAACTAAAGAAAGTTAGTAACCAGACACCTTTTGAATTGTGCTATGACTATAAAAATAATTTTCATCATTTCAAAGTATTTGGAAGTAGATGCTACATCTTGAAGGAAGAAATAAATGGAAAAATAGATGCAAAAAGTGATGAAGGAATATTCCTAGGTTACTCATGTAAAAACAAAGCATACAAATGTCTGAATCTTACTAATCATAAAGTCATAGAAAGTGTACATGTCAAGATTGACGAGTTTGCAGAAAAATGTGAAGAGAAGAAAAGTAAAGAGCCTAAAGACTACATGAACTTTGTGTATCATGAACCTAATACTATACCTATGACTCGAGAAATGGTGATTGGACAATAGATCTTTCGACCACTAAATATTCTAGCACAAACTGTGAAACTCGAGTTACAAACTGTGCAACATGAGTTGCTGGTAGAAGAGACCGAGTCACAGACAGAGGGAGCCAAGTCTTAGATAGAGGAACCTGAGTCACAGATAGAGGAACCCAAGTCACATATAGTAGAACATGAGCATCATACAAAATAACATGAAAGAATGTTTGAGAATGATAGACCTAGTGGATCAAGTCTAGAATCTAGACTGGAGGATCTAGTACTTACAAAATATGTTAGAAGGAATCATGTACCTTAGAAAATAATTGTAGATCAGACAGAAGGTGTAATAACAAGGAACAAACTCAAAGGTACATTTTTACTAAGTGAATCTAAACTTAGAACTGTTAAACATGCATTGAATGATGAAAGTTGGATAGAGGCAATGAATGAAGAAATTGAGCAGATTGAGAAGAACAAAACTTGGAATCTTGTGCCTAGGCCAAAGGAAAATAATGTGATTGGAACCAAGTGGGTTTTTAGAAATAAGATAAATGAAAATGGTGAATTTTCTAGAAACAAGGCCAGACTAGTTTGTAAAGGATATGCTCAAGAAGAGGGTATTGATTATGAAGAAAAATTTTCTCTTGTTACAGGAGTTGAAGGAGTTAGAACTCTTCTGGCATATGATGCACACAAAGGATACAAATTATATCAAATGGATGTGAAATCTAGATTTCTGAATGGAATCCTAGAAGAAGAAGTATGCACATTGAGCAACCTGAAGGATTTGTTGATCCTAGAAGAAAGAATATGATTTGCAAGATGCATAGGCATTGTATGGACCGAAGCAAGTGCCCAGAGCCTGGTATGAAAGACTACATAGCTATCTAGTAAGTATTGGATTTCAGAGAACCAATGATAACAATATCATGTACATCAAGGAAGGACCACAACAAAAAAATATTGTTAGCAAAGATATTTGTTGATGACATATTATTCACTAGTTATGATGACCTATGAAAAGCATTCTCTATAGCTATGAGTAAAGAATTTGAGATGTCTATGTTTGGTGATATCAAATTCTTTGTTGGATTATAAGTACATCAAATTAAGGATGGTATATACATTACTCAATCAAAATATATCAAGGAGATACTTAAGAAATTTGGTATGGAAGATTCCAAACCTATTGGAACACCCATGTGTAATGACAAAAATTGTCTAAGGATGATGATTCAAAAGAGGTAGATCAGACCAACTACAGATCCATGATTGGAAAATTACAATATGTTTTTCACACCAGACCTAATATTGCACTGGTAGTTGGTATTATTGCAAGACTTTCAGCTAATCCCAGAGACAATCACCTAATGACAATCAAAAGAATTGTGAGAAATTTGAAGGGTACTAAAGACTATAGCTTATTGTATAAGAAAGGTGGAAACTTTGATTTAAAGGCATTCACTAATATTGATTGGGCTAGAAGTGTCAATGAAAGGAAAAGCACCAGTGGTTGAGATTTATTTTTTGAAAAGAGGTTAGTGTCTTAGACTAGAAAGAAATAGAATTGTATCTCTCAGTCTATAGCAGAGGTAGAATATGTTGTTGCAGCAGTTAACTATTCAAACATCATATAGATCAAGGAGTTGTTGTTAGGAATGAAGGAAGAAGTAAAAGAAGTAGTTATTATCTGATGTGACAACACCAATGCCATTAACATTTCAAAGAATCCTGTGATACACACCAAAACCAAGCATATATCAATAAAGTATCATTTATTGAGGGAATTGGTACAGAATAAAGAAGTAAGGTTGGAATATATGAATACCAAAGGACAAGTTGCAAACATATTCACCAAACCTTTACCTAAGGATGCATTCTTGTATCTTAGAGGAAAGATAGAGGTGCATCCCCTAACTGAAGCTCACTAAAATGTAGTTTAGTGATGCATCAACCCGAGTGATAGTGAAGATCTATCAGTTGATGTAGGTACATCAGAGCACATTGCAGTTGAATTAGTACATTCAGGTACATTACAATTACAAAGTGAAATAGCATTGACTATTGGTATTTGAGAAGATGGAGTCTTTGGCATCTATTGTCAAAGAGGGAGAATTTTCTATAATACATAAAGAATCACTTAAGAGAGAGTCCATAACTATAAGAGAAATATTTTGATGTCAGAGGGAGTTTTTGGATAAGAATTAGAATGAAGCTAAGGACATTAAAGAAATTTTTCTGTTGCTCGACAATTCTTTGTATTATGAAATGTTGTGTTGCCATCAATACCAAAGAGGGATATTGTTGAAGACAATTATTCAATTGTGTATCAAGTCATTGATGTTACACATGTAGATACAATTATGTAGTGATGATACACAAATGTCTACATTCATATCGAGCACAGTTGGTGAATAGAATGAGTTTTTTAGTGTTGACCAAGTTCAGTCAGGCATTGAAGAAGTTCAGTGTTGCCTGAGTCACTTGGGTATTTCAGTCATGGTAGGGCATTTAGTGTCAGCTGACTATCAATGATTTACATTCTATAATTAATCGGTTATACGAGGCTGACTAAATTGTGATTTATTACTTGTTTAGAAGTGTATTCAAGCCAACTTGACAGGGCTCATCATATATATGAAAGGTCAAGTTTGGATTGAATAAAGAGAAAAAAGAGAAGACAAGAAAAAGAAAAAAGAGTGTGAAAAAGGTGGAAGAAGAAGTGTGGAACTCCATGACATGAAGAGTGAAGGAAAAATCAGATGTGATTCTGATTGAGTACAAATCACTCAGAGCTGCAATAGAATATCTTATCAACAAGGATCTAGTCATAATCAGAATAGAGATATGAATCAGAAAATACAGTTGCTTACACATACAAGTCAATTCATTTTTACTTTCTAATAATTGTAGCAGTGATCTCAATTACCTTAACAAAGTAGACTTAACAGTCTTTTTGTAATGATGAACTATAACTGATTGAATGTTTGAAGATGTTAAGTTGATGATCACAAAGACATAAGGAAGTTTATGCAAGAAATTAAATCATTTAATATATTGTATTGTCATTGATGTCAACTTGATATAATCTATATGGTCATGGACATATTGCTAAAGACTTTAGAGAACCGATGAATCAAAAGCTATGCTATCAAGTAATGCATATAAGTCAAGTATTCACAAAGTGACTGTATACAATGATGGAGTGCACACCAATAGACAGAGTAAAAGATCAAATTCATAGTATTACCTGATGAACAAATGCACAACATTATCGACAAGAAAAGTCATAGTGTTTCCCAAAGAGAAAAGCATAGTGAAACCTAACAGACAAAATTATAGTGTTGCCTGATGGATGGAGATCCTGAAGACAACTAAAGTCACACTGATGGGTCAATTATCACCAATGACTAACAGAAGTATTGACCGACAGAATAGAGAGTTCAGAAATGACAAAATGCTTAGCTATCAAGAGCTAAAAAGAGACTTAACTGATACTTATAATTATTTTAATCAACAAGATAAAGCCAAAAATAAGTAAAGGATTTAAAGTAGCCTTGTCCAGTTGGCAATGAGATCTCTACGAGATAAAATTGGAGTTTTTCTTTAAATCTAATTGGCGAGAATTGTGGATCATGCAAAGATCAAGAAAGCCAAGAAACAATGAAATCATGTCTATAAAGAGACAACCTAATTCATTACATAGGTGGTGAAGGGGAGTGACAAGAGAATAGATGTTGAAGAGATTCTAAAGGAGAAGAAAGTCTTCATTCAGACTTGATCAATCAAGCTGAGGAAAGAGATAAATTTTGCGGACACCAACAAATAGTGATAATAGAATCATAGAGAAGAAAAGTGTGGATCAAAGGTATTGAATTGATAATATTGATTAGAAAGGTAATGTACTTATAATAGATCTGAAAATCTACAATTCAAATTGTATATGTGAATAGATCAATTTATTTTTTGAGTTTAACCATTGAAGCATCAAGTCTCTTAACTGATCAGGACTTAAAAGTCTTTTTTAATTGAGATACATCCCAAGGAGTATCAAAAATTTTGATCATAAAAAGTAGAAATGGTTATGCCCAATACCAACTAATAGGCCAAGTGAGTGTTTTATCAAGGATGGTAGCATTAGATGCCAGATACTAAGTGAAAAACTATTATTTAAAATCATCTAACAAGGTCACACCTAACAGTGTGTTTGTAACCTTTAACAGGGTTGGCTCTTAACTGAGCTCACTTCAGATGAGTGAAAATTTGGGGTACTGGTCCCAGTGGTTTTTCCCTTAACCGGGTTTCCAAATTAAAAATCCATGTGTTAATATGTCTATGAGTCATTACTTTATTGTTTTGCATTTCACTTAAGTAAATTTGGATTGATCGGTATACACTAGTTATTTACTATGTTTTGGTAAATAGAAAGACTACTTATCGATAAACATACAAAAGAATTTTTTACAAAGTATTCCGACAAGTAGTAATTTGATATAAGTATTTCAAGGCATTCATCTTGTAGGACTGAATATAACTAGAGGCTTAAAAGTGGTAATAAGTTTTAAAGGGTTGATTTAAGGATAAATTTTTTAGGCCACTGATTCACCCCCCGCCCCCTCTTAGTTATTACTAACAATTGGTATCAAAGCTTGTATGCTTAGAAAGGGAGTTTAACAACTCAAGATAAAGATCATAAGATAAACATACGAGATGCCCAAGTTAAACAAAGACATCTTTGCTTCATGGAAAAGAATAATAAGACTCCACTTATCAGGTATTAAAAATGATTTTACTCAACACTTAGATATTGAATATGTTTTTCCCACAAGAGCACCCATAGTTGAACAAATGAGATAGAAGCATGAGCACAACTGCATGATGATAGAGCTTTCTTCCTCACTCTATGATACTAAATTTGAAGATGTCAAAGCATGCAAAACTATAAAATTAGATGTGGGACAAATTGAAGCTTATACATGGTGGTGATAAAAATGTTGTGAGAGCCAAGGCAGAAAACCTTAGAGGAAAGTTTGGTGATATCATAATGAAAGAAGGTGAAAAAATCACACAGTAGAGCACAAGAATCAAAGAGGTAGTCAATGTAATCTGAGGAGTTGGAGGTGTACTAGATGAAGATGTACAGTTGTAAGTAAAATTCTAAGAACCTTGATACCTACTTATGCTATTAGAGTATCTACCATACAAGAAATGAGAGTAGTAGCAAATAGCAATGTTACTCTAGATAATTTGATTGGAAGACTGATTTCATTTGAGATGAACAACTTTGATAATAGTGTCTTACCAAACATAGAGTCTGCATTCAAATTTTCTTTGAAAATAAGTAAATCAATTCATATACACACTATGAGAAAAGATAGTGATAGTGAAAGTGAACAAGAAGATCTTGAAGAAATTGAAGCACTTATGGCTAGAAAAATGCAGAGAGGCAAAGGTAAATAACAAGGTAAATTACCACTTGTATGTTATAATTATAAAGAAATTGGACACTTTGTTGCAAGATGTCCTAACTGAAGAAAATATGATAGAAGCAATGATAGGTCATTTGAAAATAAGTACGATAGAGGTGATTACAGAAGCAACTAACAATCAAAAAGAAGAGATACCCAAGACTACAAGGACAAAGGAAAGAAGGCCAGTTACCTAGATAAATGCAAAGATGAAGATACTGACACTAAATCTAATGAAGACATCGAGATGATATTTGTTACAGTAAAAGATGATTCAGATGATGATGATGAAAGTTATGTAGAAACTGCACTCATATCTAAAGTTAGTAAAATTGATGTATGTATCATAGATAGTGGCTACACTCACCATATGACCGGTGACAAACAAAAGTTTGAGACTTTTTAATACTATAATGGTGGTTTAGTAAGAATGGGTAATGACACACCTTTTCCAGTTGAAGGTAAAAGAACTATAATGTTGAATAACCTGATAAAATGTGAAAATGCTTATTGGGTGAAAGGATTGAATTATAATCTATTAAGTGTTTCTCAGTTGAATAATTCAAGTCACAGAGTAGCATTTGAGAATAAGAAGACAAAGATCTTCAACAAATTAGAAAGTCTAATTGGTACTGGTGAGAAGAAAAAAGGTAACTTATTCTATCTGAATGATACTGACACCACTTTCTTAATGGCTAGAAATGAAGACATATGGTTATTGCACAACGGATTGTATCATGTGCAAAAATTGTCAAAAAGGTAAGATGACAAAGTCTAGTTTCAAAAGAAAAACCCATACATCTGATGCCATTCTAGAATTAGTCTATACTGATCTATGTGGACTCATGAGGACAAAGAGTAATTATGGTGATAGATATTTTATTCTCTTTGTTGATGATTACTCTAGAATGATGACAATCATGTTTCTAAAAGATAAATCTGAAGCATTCAAGATGTTCGAATGGTACAAAGAAATGGTATAAAAACAAAGTGGTAAAGAATTGAAATTCTTAAGATCAGATAGAGGAGGGGGATTTATTTCAGCTAAATTCACTAAATTTTGTAATGAGCATAGAATCAAAAGACAGGTCTCTGCACTGAGAACACCACAGCAAAATGGAATTGTCAAAAGAAGGAACAGATCCATTGTTAATTGTGCAAGGACACTGATGATAGAGAAAGGCACCACCCAAATCTTCTAGAGGGAAGTTTTTAGTACTATTGTTTACACATTGAACATAGTACAATTGAAGAAAGACACCAAGAAGACACCTTATGAGCTATGGTATGGTTACACACCAAATGTAAGTTACATCAAAAAATTTGGCAGTCAATGTTATATCTTAGAAGATGATAGAAATGGAAAGCTTGACTCCAAGAGTGATGAAGGAATCTTTCTAGGGTATTCCACCAAGAGCGAGGCTTATAAATGTCTCAATAAAGCCTCTAACAAAATTGTTAAAAGTGCAAATGTAAAGATAGATGAATTTGCAGAGAAGAATGAAGAGGAAAGCACAAAACAAATAGAAGACTACATCAGGTTTGTTTACAATGAAGAACCTAACACTCTACCTGAGAAACAATGTATAGCTCCTAAGCAATAGATTATTGCACCCGAGCATCAGGCTGCAAATACTGACAATCAAGAAATTGCTCAAGATGATGTACCAAGCGATGAAGATTAGAATGAAGGACATAATGATGATCAAGATGATAGTTAAATAATTGAACCTATACTTGTCAGATATGTCAGAAGGTACCATCACAAAACTAGATCATAGGAGAGTAGAAGGCTGGTATGAGAACTAGAAGTAAGTCTCTAAATAGAAGATGCCTTATTTGTAATTTTGAGCCAAAATCTATCAATGTTGCAGTTGATAATGATGAATGCATTAGTGTTATGAATGAGGAAATTGAGTAGATTGAGAAAAAAGACATGGACACTTGTACCAAGACCAGATGAAAAGAATGTCATCGGTACAAAATGGATATTCAGAAATAAACTGAATGGAAATGGAGAAGTCACTAGAAACAAATCAATACTAGTATGCAAGGGGTATGCACAAGAAGAAGGGATTGACTATGGAGAGATCTTTGCACCTATTTCTAGGCTAGAAGGAGTGATAATATTACTTTCTTATGCTGCATGTAAAGGATTCAAGGTATACCAAATGGATGTCAAGTCTGCATTCCTAAATGGAATACTTGAGGAAGAGGTATACATTGAGCAACCAGAAGGGTTTGTTGATCCAGACAAAATGAACATGGTATGTAGACTACACAAAGCCTTGTATGGATTAAAAAAAGAACCCCAAGCCTGGTATGAAAGACTTCATTCCTATCTCATAAGTATTGGATTTGTAAGAACTAGTGAAAACAATAATCTTTATTTTAAGGAATATATTGATGCTAACATTTTGATTGCTGAGATATTTGTTGATGACATCATATTTGGAGGCAACGATATGCTATGAAAATCATTTGAAAATGAAATGAGCAAAGAGTTTGAGATGTTTATGTTTGGAGAGATCAAGTTCTTTCTTGGTCTATAGGTCATGCAACAAGATGAAGGTATTTTCATTACACAATCGAAATACATCAAGGAAGTGCTGAAAATATTCAAGATGGAAGATTCCAAGCTAGTTGGAACACCGATGGAAACTGGATGTAAGCTGACAAAGGAAGACAAGTCATTAGAGGTAAATCAGGCTTTGTACAAATCAATGATTGGAAAACTCATGTATGTTGTACATACTAGACAAGATATTGCACATGCAGTAGGAATAGTTGCAAGATTTTCTGCTAATCCTAGGGAATCACATATGACTGCTATGAAAAGAATCCTAAGATATCTAAAGAATACCGAGGACTATGGCTTATGGTATAGAAGAGAAGGAAAATTTCAACTAAAGGTCTTTACTGACATTGATTGGGATGGAAATATTGATGACCAAAAGAGCACAACTGGAGGAGCATTCTTTATGGGTGAAAAACTTGTAACATGGATCAACAAGAAGCAAGGATGCATCTCTCAAGTCTACTACAGAAGTAGAGTGTGTCATTCCTGCTAAAAATTTCTCAAATATTGCATGGATCAAATAGTTACTGGAAGGTATGCATATGAAAATTCTTGAGCCAGTAATTATCTATTGTGATAATACAAGTGCAATAAACATTTCCAAGAATATAGTCATGCATGCTAAGATAAAGCATATTGCTATCAAGTATCATTATTTGAGAGAACAAGTTCAAGCAAAGGAGGTGACACTTGAGTATTTTCAATACAAGGAACAATTAGCCAATATCTTCACCAAGCCACTACCCAAGGATGCATTTGAGTACTTGATAAATAGACTAGGGGTCAAACCCTTGTCTACTGGTAGGTAAAATGACTAGAAGGCTATATCAGCCTACATATTATTAGAATATCATTCATGTTGATGCAAGAAGAGAAATGGAATTCAAAAATAAATTTATACATAGCAAGGTATTTATCTACTCCGAGCACCAAAGTTGTTTTATTGCTGATGAATTGGGAAATTCAAGGAGTATATTATGGATAGAAAGGATTTGTTTGGCATTACTATCAAAAATATTTATTTGGCATTACTGTCAAAGGGAGAGATTATCTCCCTCAAGGAGAGATTATATCCATCACATTATCCAAAGGGAGAGATGTAACCAAAAAGGGAGAGTACATGCAAAGGAAGAGAATTTCTAACAAGAGACATCAAAAGAAAAGAGGACAGTCAAAGGGAGAGAGTTCGACACAGAAAATGAACACATCACATCAAAGAAAGAAAGATTATGCATCTATCTAGTGAAGGAATTGAAGATAGAGAGAAAGTTGAAAGAATCAAATCTAATCTTATATGAGCTTATAGAGGACCAAACATTGGTATCAATTATAGTACATAAGATTCATAGTTTGATGAACTTCAACTATTATATTTCATACTGTATTAGTAATAATATAGTGTGATAATGTAGTGTGTTTCCATCAATGCCAAAGGGAGAGATTGATGAACTATAATTTATTGAATATTTGAAGATGTTAAGTTGATGATCACAGAGACATAAGGAAGTTTATGCAAGACATTAAATTAGTTAATGTATTGTATTGTCATTGATGTCAACTTGATATAATTTGTATGGTCATGGACATATTGCTAAAGGCTTCAAAGAATCGATGAATGAAAGGCTATGCTATCAAGTAATGCATATAAGTCAAGTATTCACAAAGTGACTATATACACTAATGGAGTGCACACCGACAGATGGAGTAAAAGAGCAAAGTCACAGTGTTACCCGATGAACAAATACACAACATTACAGATGAAAAAAGTCACAATGTTGCCCGATGAGAAAAGCACAGTGCAACCTAACGGGAAGGATTACAGTGTTTCCCAATGAATGGAGATACCGAAGACAACTGAAGTCACACCGATGGAACAGTCAGTTATCACCGATGACTAATTAAAGTATTGACCGACAGAACAGAGAGTTCAGAAATGAAAAAATGCTTAGCTGTCAAAAGATAAAAATAGACTTAACTAATACTTATCATTGTTTTAATCAACAAGATAAATTTTGAGATAAGTAAATGATTTAAAGCTTCTTTTTCCTATTGGCAAGAAGATCTCTATGAGATAAAACTGAAGTTTTTCTTTCTAATTAGCGAGAATTGTGGATCATGCTAAGATCAAGAAAGCCAAGAAATGGTGAAATCATGTCTATTAAGAGACAACCTAATTCATTATGAAGGTGGTGAAGGGGAGTGACAAGAGAATAGATGCTAAAGAGATTCCGAAGGAGAATAAAGTGTTCATTCAGACCTAATCAATCAAGCTGAGGGAAGAGCTAAATTCTACGGACACCGACGAACAATGATAACAACATCATAGAGAAGAACAATGTGGAGAAAAGGTATTGAATTGATAATATTGATCAGAAAGGTAATGCACTTACAATAGATTTGAAAATCTAAAATTCAAGTTGTATATGTGAACAAATCAATTTATTGTTTCATTTTAACCATTGAAGCATCAAGTCTCTTAACTGAGCAGGACTTCAAAGTCTTTTGTAATTGAGATACATCCCAAGGAGTATCAAAAAAATTTATCATACAAAGTAGCATTGGATATGCCCGATACCTACTAATAGGCCAAGTGAGTGTTTGATCAAGGATGGTAGCATTAGATGCCAGATACTAAGTGATAAACTATTCTTTAAAATCCTCTAACAAGGTCACACCTAATAGTGTGTTTGTAACCTTTAACATGGTTGGCTCTTAAGCGAGCTCATTTTAGAAGAGTGAAAATTTGGGGTAATGGTCCCAGTGGTTTTTCCCTTAATAGGGTTTCAATGTTAAAAATACATGTGTTAATATGTCTATGAGTCATTAATTTATTATTTTTCATTTCACTTAAGTAAATCTGGATTGATTGGTATACACTAGTTATTTACTATATTTTGGTAAATAAAAAGACTGCTTATCGGTAAACATACAGAAGAAGGTTTTACAAAGAATTCTGACAAGTAGTAATTTGATATAAGTATTTCAAGTCATTCATCTTGTAGGATTGAATATAACTAGAAGCTTAAAATTGGTAATAAGTTTTAAAGGGTTTATTTAAGGATTAATTTTTGAGGCCACTGATTCACCCCCCCACCCACTCTCAGTTATTACTAACATGTAAATCCTCTCACAAGGTAGCATTTCTATGTTGAAGTGTTGAAGACCTCTAACAAGTCCACTCCTCATGGGGTGATTAAATCCTTTAATATGCTCAGACCTAATAGTGTGTTATTGTAACCTTTAACAGGGTTGGCTCCTAATAGGGCTCACTTTATAAGAGTGAAAATAGTAACTAGTTACATTGGTGGTTTTTCCCATATTGGGTTTCCAAAACCTTGGTGTCACCTATGTATATGAAACACATAGTACAATATATATGAAACACTCTTGTATATAGTATAATATATATGAAACACTCATGTATATTGTACTGTGTGTTTCATAGATATCTGTATGTAGAAACACTTGCATATATATTAGATATGCTATATATAGATGTATATATATGTAAATATTATACTATTTACATGTATATATCAACATACTTCTCATACCTTTTATATAGTGGCTACGAATGTATAGTATTTTACATTCAACTAATATTTATACACTTTAATTTGTTAAAGAACACAAATGAGCACAACTAATTTTACCACAGATACATATAAATTATATATATATATGATGACATGTAATTGATTGAATGTTTGATAATGTTATGTTGAAGATGATGCAAAACATTAAATCAGTTAATGGTTTGTATTTTCATTGATGTCAACTTGATATCATCTGTGTAGTCATACACATAATGCCAAAGACTTCAGAGAATCAATGGAACAATGGTTATGCTTTCAACAATGCATAAAATTCAAGTATTCACTAAGTGGTAGACAACACCGACAGAGTGCACACCATCGGTAAAGACAGAGATAAAGTCATAGTGATGCATGATGAATAGAAGATAGTGTTTCCCAATGAAGAAGAATCATAGGATGCCTGATGAGTAGAAAATAGTGTTTTCCAATGAGCAAGATCCAATGATGCCCGACGGACGGAGATCCCAAAGCTAACTGAAGTTGCACTGATGGAATTGGCAGTTGTCATCGGTGATGAACAACAGAATTGATCGACATAATAGATAGATTAGAAAATGACAAAATATCTAGCTGGCAGAGCTTAATGATAGACTTAACTGGTTGTTTTATTTTTTTTATTTGACCATAGTTAAAGTAATTGATTTATACAGTTGGCAAGTGTATAGTCAGAAAATGGAAGCACTTCCATTTTAGACTTTTTTAGCCTTCCGAGTAAGTGGTTTGGGGTCATGACAAGTGCCTTGACTGGGTTCCTAATCTTGACATGGCTTCCCCCCTGTTTTGCCTTTCTGTCCACCATTTTCTAACCTGATTTTTGCATTCTGGGATACAAACCTGTGTTTCTAGGATATAGGGACAGGGTCGACTTCCTAGGTCAGGGTCGAACTCAACCCTAACCTAGGACAGGGTCAACCTCGAACCTGACCTAGGATAGGGTCGACCTTGAGCCTGTCTCAGGGTCCAAATCCTGGGAACTTTCAGTTTCCAGATGTCGGTCTTTGCAAGAGTTGTTTCCCACTTCCGGGTTGGCTATTTCGGGTTCCAAAGCATTGATTCCTAAATTATATTTAATATAGGTCCTCTCCTAGGGGTAAAGGCTTAAATGGTGATTTCATTGCCTCCTTAGAAGATTGTGCCCTATTTTCATATAAAAGGGAGCTTTCTCCTCTCATTTTCTCTAAGCATCATTATGCAATCAAGAAGGATTTTCAAGTGCAATTCAAGCAAGGTAAGGAGAAAGATTTCAAGCAAGCATCCATCAATTCTCAAGAATTCAAGCATCCATTTTCATGAAGGAGATCCATTGGAGGCCATTGAAGGATTCAAGCTACATAGTGCCCCTTTGGTGATCTCTCCATCCACCTTCTTCCAAGCCTCTTCCAAATTCAAGAACCCATTTAAGACTTGGTGTTGGAGATTCACAAGTGATTGATTGAAGACATCCTACATGATACATTCTACATTCTAGATCCATTTGATGCATACATACTTGTGGATTCACAGATTCAAATCCGCCACAAGGGCTTCCATATAAGCAAGGTGAATTTATGTGTTTTTTTTGTTTATCTCTGCAATTTCAATTATATTATAAGGTTAATTCCAAAACTGGGGTTTGACCAAGGAAAACCCCTCCCCTACAACAAAAAACCTTTTTTTCTTGTAGGTACAGGTTTGGGACTATAGATCCGAGGCCAGATCTAGATACCCTTTTCGTATTTCTTTCAGACTGTGTAAACAAGGACACTTTCAAAGTTAAGCAGATTGAGTTGGCAAAAGTGGTACAGGGTCAACCTTTTTAATAAGATGACATCAGAACGGAAAAATATTTCTGGGTTTTGTCCATCTCTGTGTTTCAGTTTGGTATCAATTGTTATCTTCTCCAGAAATATTCTATAGATCTCAGAAAACAACAATCTTTGATCTACTATTTTGTAAGGTTGGTACTTCATCTCATCCATTTCAATTCCTAGAACTATCATATACATTCCTTTCTAAAATGGGAATTTAAGATCTTTCCTCTTTGCTCTCATTTCCAAATGATTGAATCATTTGTGCATGGATCCTTTTTGCGTTGATCAATTTGGATCTTTCATTTGTGCATTTGAGGTTGAAAGAAACATCTTATCTTCCCCACACATCACACAAACATTCACTTATTTCAAATGTGACATCTCTTTTCATACATTACACATTTAGTAACATTTTCTATTTTATAGGTTACATTTTGGTGACTTCTATTTTATATGTTACATTTTGGTGAACCCGCGATAGACAACGCTTTCTTTTTGGTGTTAGATTTGCATGTTGTGTTAGATCTTACATGCATTTAAAAGTAGATTTATTTTATGCTCTTGCATTTATATGTCAAAAATAAATAAAAATCACAAATTTCTTTACAAAATACAAAAACATTTACACTTTTCATGCTTATAGATTTCATTTGAATGCATTTGGATGTATTTAAATCTATTTTCTATGCATTTCTTTATTCATTATCAGGTTGCACAATTTGTTTCAAGTGTTTTCCAAACATCCTTCTATAACTTTTGGGATTAAACAACATCCTCGTCTTACCTTACCATTGAATGATGTTACACCTAGAAAGACTTTATCTAGTGTGTGTGAT
>MU224909.1:176935-196081 GCA_018584345.1 Thuja plicata
CCAAATACATCAAAGAAGTTCTAAAAATATTCAAGATGGAAGATTCCAAACCTGTTGGAACACCGATGGCTACTGGATGCAAATTAACAAAGGAAGACAAGAAAACAAAGGTAAATCAGACTCTATACAGATAGGGAAACTCATGTATGTTGTACACACTAGACCAGATATTGCACATGCAGTAGGAATTGTTGCTAGATTTTTTGCTAACCCTAGGGAATCACATATAACTGCTGTGAAAAGAATTCTAAGATATCTGAAGAATACTAAGGAATTTAGCTTATGGTATAGAAGAGAAGGCAAATTTGAACTGAAAATGTTTATCGATGCTGATTGGGCTGGAAATCTTGATGACCAAAAGATCACAACTAGAGGATCATTCTTTATGGGTGATAGACTTGTCACATGGATTAGCAAGAAGCAAGGATGCATCTCACAGTCTACTACAGAAGCAGAATATGTTGTTGCTGCTGCAAACTACTCAAATATTGCATGGATCAAATAGTTGCTAGAAGGTATGCATATGAAGATCATAGAACCAGTGATTATCTATTGTGATAACACCAGTGCAATAAATATTTCCAAGAATCCAGTCATGCATGCAAAGACTAAACACATTGCAATCAAGTATCACTACTTAAGAGAACAAGTTCAAGAAAAAGAGGTCATACTTGAATATGTGTAATCAAAAGAGCAATTGGCTAATATCTTCACCAAGCCACTTCCCAAGGATACATTTGAGTACCTGAGAAAAAGACAAGGGGTCAAACCCATGTCTGCCAGTCAGTAAAAGGACTGAAGGTTGCATCAGCCATATATTATCAGAATATCATTCATGATTGATGCAAGCAAAAAATGAAATTCAAAGCTACATTTATATACAGAAATGTATATATCAGAGCTGAGCACTAGAACATATTGACATATTGATGATGGATAAGGGAAATTCAAGGAATATATTATGGAGAGAATAAATTATTTGACAAAATGTCAGATATTTGACAAATATTTGTTTGGCATTGCTGTCAAAGAGAGAGAATGTATCCATATTATCATCAAAAACTATTCATTATCCATAGGGAGAGATTTTGTATCAAAGTTGCAAATAAAAGACAGAGACATCAAAGAAGAAGAGAGAGATATTGACACCAACGGAGGACACAACATATGATCAAAAGAAGAAACACAAAAGTTGCAAGAATCAAATCTAAGCTAACGCAGAGCTTACCGGCGGTCATAAATTTTTATTAGTTATCAAAATAGACTGTTTGATAATTTGATTAATCTCAACAATTGTATTTCATGTTGTATTAGAAATAGTATAGTGTGATAATATAGTGTGTTTCCAGCAATGCCAAAGGGAGAGATTGATGACATATAACTGATTAAATGTTTGATAATGTTAAGTTGAAGAAGATGCAAAACATTAAATCAGTTAATGGTTTGTATTTTCATTGATGTCAACTTGATATCATCTATGTGGTCATACACATAATGCCAAAGACTTTAGAGAATCAATGGAACAATGGTTATGCTTTCAGTAATGCATAAAAGTCAAGTATTCACTAAGTGACAGACAACACCGACGGAGTGCACACCACCAGTAAAGACAGAGATAAAGTCATAGTGATGCCCGATGAAGCAGAATCATAGGATGCCTGACAAGAAGAAAATAGTGTTGCCCGATGAGCAAGATATAATGATGCCTGATGGATGGAGATCCCGAAGCTAACTAAAGTTACACCGACAGAACTGGCAGTTGTCACCAGTGAGAACTGCAGAATTGACCGACAGAATAGAGAGATCATAAAATGACAAAATATCTAGCTGGCAGAGCTTAAGGATAGACTTTACTAGTTTTTTTATTTGTTTTATTCGACCATAGATAAAGAAATTGATTTATACAGCTGGAAAGAAGAAAACTATGAGATAAATCAGGAGTTAAAGCCATAAATCAAATTGGCTGGATTGTTTTTCATGCCAAGAATCAAGAATCAAGAATTAAGGAATATCATGTCTATATAAGAGATAATCATAATTCATTTCTGCAAGCAATCAGATACACGAGGGAGTGAATTGATAAGAGATGCTGAAGAGAAACTGGTCAAGGTTAAAATTCATACAGTCCTGATCAATCAAGCTAAGGGAGAGCGAAAGAATTCTGTAGACACCGACGAATAGTAAAGCACAGCATCACAAAGTAGAAAGTGTGAAGTACAAAGGAATTGAATTGATACATTGATCAGAGAGTTATTGTACATAAATAGATCTGAATATCTACAATTCAAAGTTGCATTAGAAACAGGTCATTGTGTTTCAGTTTAACCATTGAAGCATTAATTCTCTTAATAGAGTAGGACTAACCATCTTCTATAATTGAGGTATATCCTAATAGATTACCAAAAAGGTTGATTCATGATAGTAGCAGTGGTCTTACCTAAAGCCTATTGACAGTCTAAGAAGGAGGCTATTTCAAGGATGGTAGTAGCATAAATCCTATTGACAGTCTAAAGACTGATTCAAGGATGGTAGCATAGATGCTAGATACTAAGTGACAACGTATGTATAAAAATCCTCTAACAAGGTCACACTTAACCATGTGTTTGTAACCTTTAACAAGGTTGGCTCCTGACAGGGCTCACTTCAGAAGAGTAAAAATGTGGGGTACCAGTCCCAGTGGTTTTTCCCTTAACATGGTTTCCACATTAAAATCTATGTGTCCTGTGTGTATGGTTTATTACTTTATTGTTTTACATTTCACATATGCATTTCTGGATTGATTGGTATACTCTGTATATTTACTTAGTATCGGTAAATGAGTTTTAACTACTTATCGGTAATCAAGGAGAATAAGGACAGACAAGGTAAATCGACAGACAGTTATTTATTTTAAGTATTTCAAAGGCATACATCTTGTAGGGACTTAATAATCTGAGGTGTATTAATTGGTGGATTAAAGTTTAAAGGATAAAAATTTGAGGCCACCGATTCACCCCCCCCTCTTAGTTATTACTATATATATATATACACACACACACACACACACACACACACACACACACACACACACTAACTTATGTTTATAAAAAGATGACCTTTCTTAAAAACTAATAGGATAATAAGTAACTTTTACTATAAAAAATTTGTAACTCAATAAAAAATCAAACAGGGATGACTTGGGATAAGCTCAATTTTCATATAGGTCTCGGCAACATAGAGCAATGAAATATAACTCACAAAATACCCCCAAAATAGCAGAATAATAATTTCCTAGTAGTTGTATGTAATTATGGATAATAATAACACACGGTCATTTTGATTATTTGATTCCTATATTTAGGCCCTGAGATAACTACTCCATATTCACTACAATAATTAATCTATGGCACTATCTATAAGCTATGGAAAATAATAACTAACAACAATGTGAATACAAGATGTATTAGTTAGAGATTGATCCTGATGATTTATTATCTTGAAGTTTACACATTATATTTAATACATGTATTGATTTCAGGTCAAGACTCATGAGGAAGCTCTCAAGGCATCGAAAAAATTCTATACAGGTACAAAGATAGTTACATATCTCCTGGAATTTATGATAAAGGCCTCTGATGAGATGAATAGGGTATGGCAGGAGCAATATGTAGAGAATGTGGTAAGAATTAGTATATATAAGACTTAGTAGAGGGTAAGGAGGTCTCTCTTATCTCTTCTTATATATATATAGGAGGGATTCTGCTCTATATCTCTCAATAGTAGATTGGGAATAAATGCCTAGAGTAACTAAAAATCCTTTGAAGGAATTTTATCATCTAAACCCTAATTTTCCCTTAATCTTCTAATTTCCTTTGGTTTACTAAAATACACATAGTTCATTGTTATAAATTTAGTGATCGCAATATTTGTTCATACGTGTAAGGATACTAAATATGTAGGGCAATTAGTGATAAACATACTTTGTTAAAATTTTCAATTTTCATAGATGGTTTTTGTTTCATAGAGATGGCGATTAATATAATAAAGCAGGAATAAACTCTCTAAATAATGGAGTCTAAGACCTAGAATGGAAAATAATGACTGATAATGAATGTATGAAGACTTTGTAAATTCATCGGAGATAGGCAAAAGGTTAGATTTTAAGATCAGCACATTTGGTGATTGATTGATATTAACATAGTTTCCTTATAGCAGCCTTATGTGGAAAGCTAATACTTGAGAGGGTATAATAGCACTCACATGTGTGTGTGTGTGTGTGTGTGTGTGTGTGTGTGTGTGTGTGTGTGACTTTTTACTCTACAGATTATCTATATGTTCATTACAACTAGATTAAAAAGTATGGACCGTTATGCTCATGAGAAATGATAATGAACGCTACTCTTACCAAAGCAAATGATCATAGAATAATTTAAATGACACATCACCAACGTATAATCTAGAGTAGATGAACATGGATTCTCTTATTATGATTTTACATTATTGACTTTCATGAGTAAAGAATTTTTATAGAAGAAATTTACTAGCATAGAGCGCTGAAAATATAATAACCCATGATGTACTTTTTAAAAATTCTAATCATAATCTATCTTTTCAGATCAGTTTTTATCTTTAGATGTATTATGTATGTAGGAAATATATAGATGTTGAAGGGGAGGATAGTATGCAGAAGCTTGGACTATGGTGGGGATCAAGACTAGTATGAATATATCTAAACAAGAAACCTTTGTCTCGAATCAGATAAAAGAAATCAGAGGCTAGATAAAGAACCTTAAGGTTCATAAATGTAATTCAAAATGTCAAAAATACTAAGGGAATGTCCTTAGAAATGGAAATACTAAAAAGGAAGGTATAATTCCATATTTGTAAAGGAGGGTATGCCCTCATAAACTACATGTAATTTTATGATCTAGACTATGTCTCGGGCAAGACTGGAGGTTTTCTTTTCCATTCTTTCCTACCAGTGCCCACAGTGAATGGAGGCTATGTAACTTATTATTTATATTAATAAAATATATTGGCTATGACCTTTTACCGATCAAAAATGATAATTTATTGATATGTTTTTGATTTTTTTTTTAAGTCTAATTTTCAATTGTTGTAAAATGTTGCAAATTAGGGGGTTTACCTCCCACCAAAAAATTATACGTAAATAATATTGTTACCTCTGATTTAAAAGTATATTGTAGATGACATGCATAGGCAGTGTAGAAAAAAACAAAGATTGGTTTTCGATATATAGTTTGTCTGCTATAACTAATCAATGTCAAACTTACCCAAAATTGACAGTTTTTGTCTCCCACCATATTTCCTTTATAAAATATACACCAAATTAATTTAAAAAAATTACATATTCTTGAAGGGGGCTCTCTCCTCTAGTGTTATATATAACTTTTTAATTTTCCTAATATGTTTTACTATTTTTCTACTTTTTCCGAATCAACGTCTTCTCATTGGTTAATATACCTACATATAGTATTTTATAAATTTAATATAGTAGATCAAATAAAAATAATCAAAAAATTATATCACCTTATTCCTGACTCTGATTCATACAAAAGGGTATTTTTAGTTTTTTCAGCAATTGAATTTTTGATGGAGAAATTAGATGCAGAAGGAAAAACTTCAACTATTTTGGTTTTTGTGGTGATGTGGCTACCACATGGCATGCCACATATGTGGACTCGGTTGAGTCCTATTTGGCCAAAACCTACTTGGTTGAGTCCCCATGGGCACAACCATCCCATGAGTGGTCGTGTCCAAGTGACCACCTGCTTGGATTTGTATAAGTCAAAGGTTTTTTTTTCAATTTTTTTTAAAAAATCTTATTTTATTAGATTTCTTCCAATTAAAGTAGCATATTTTTCCGAAGGAATTTTTTTTCAAAGGAGCATTAAAGAATTTTTGTGAAGGGGTATTGAAGCCATTATTTTTTGAAGGAATATTAAGGGGGTTATTTGGAAGTTAAATTTTTATACTTTGTACAATGGGGAATAAAAGGACTAGAGAAAAAAAAAAGTACAATCAAAATAGGGATGACAGAATGAAGATTCATACGTAAGCAAGAGGAACTTGTTCATGTTCACAAAGATCCTGTTGATGTTGAAGAAGAACCTATTGATGTTCAAGAAGATGTAACCCAACAAATTGGTAGTAGTCAAGTTAGACATGTTGCAACAGGCATAGAAAATTTGATGGAGATGAATGAGGATTCTCTTTTCTGAAAAATCTCATCTGAACACATGGTACCTGAAAGAACAATTAAATTGCATTGAAAAAACATGTGGGATAAATATTTTGAGAAGAAATCTATGGTTGGAAGAGCACAATTATTTTCCAATATATTCAGGAAAAAAGAAATGATTCTTGTTTTGGAGTTGTTAGGTGTTGATAATAGGAAAAAATCATGAGGTCATGTAAAAGAAACAATAGTTGAAAATTTGCAAGATGCATCTAACATTATTAATAAGATAAATCAATGAGTTGATTTAAGTGTTGCACCCAGAGATTTCATGAATATAATTTCTAGTAAGAGGTTGTCACATAGAAGACACGTTCAATCAATTTCTGAATTAATGATTGTATCTAGAAGAATTATTCAAAGGTATATCAGGATGCGAAATATGCTAGATGAAAATATTGAAAAAAATTGGATACATGTTTGTAGACTTCCTTGAAAAGATAGAATTTATGAAGATGTCAAGAGACTGGTGATTGAGTATTGGACTAGCTATTATGTATGTGGAGCCTAATCAGACTCAGTTTCTTTCGGCACGGTTTCCCCCCAGACTTATCTAAAGGGCTTAGGGTTTTTTTTGAGATTCATTATTGCATGAGGGATTTTCGTAGCTTCCTATGCCGGTATTGAGTTGTAGGTTTTAGATTGTAATTAATGGATAATAATAAAGATATTGGACTCATTATTGGTGGATGTAGCCCAAGGTTTGTGTGAACCACGTTAAATCTCTGTGTCTTTGTGTTCTCTTTCGTGCATTAATATTTGTATTTTTCTGCTTATTATTCTAACAAGTGGTATTAGAGCGAGGTTTTTTTGTTTGTTCTTTCATCTATTCTCTGAAGCAGGTCTCACGAGTTAGTGGGAGAGTCTCTTAGTTAAGTGAGAGAAATAGCAGATGAGGTTAGGCTGAAGGTTGATAAGTTTAATGGGCAGAACTTCCAGTTATGGAAGATGAAAATGGAGGACTATCTCTATCAGAAGGATCTATGGCGGCTATTAGAGGGAGTAGCCAAGAAAGAGGCAGCAATGTCTAAGGAAGATTGGGATATTTTGGATAGGAAGGAACTAGGGAGTATTCATTTATGCCTGGCACAATTGGTGGCATTCAATATTACTAGAGCAACGACAGCTAAAGATCTGATGGAAACCCTAGCGAAGTTGTATGAAAATCCTTCAGCTTCAAATAAGGTATTTCTCATGAAGTGTTTATTTAACATGAAAATGGTAGAAGGTGGATGTCACTGATCATTTAAATGAGTTTAATATAGTTACAAGTCAGTTAACTTCAGTTAAAATTACCTTTGATGAAGAGGTTAGGGCTCTCTTGATTTTGTGCTCTTTGCTAGAAAGTTGGAATGGCTTGGTAATGGTTGTTAGTAATTCTATTTTTGGTTTTAATACCCTAAAGTTTGATGACGTTGTTGGTGTTATATTGAGTGAGGAAATTCATAGGAAAAGATTAGGGGCATCCACATCAGGTAGTGTATTGAACGCAGAAAGCAGAGGCAGAACAAAAGATAGAGGAAACAACTCTAGAAATCATGGAAAATCATGAGGGAAGTCAAAGGGAAAGAGGTCTCAGTCAAGAGGACCTAGCGACTGCTGGTACTGTGGAAAACCAGGACATAAGAAGAAATATTGTTGGTCTCAGAAGAAAGATCAAGGAGACAAACATGATGGAAACAAGGAGGCAAATGTGGTAAGTAACAAATTCAAAGAGGATGCTTTGGTCTTGTCCTTAGAAAATGTTGATGATTCCTGGGTGTTAGATTCAGGGGCTTCATTTCATGCTACACCCCATAGAGGTTATTTTGTTGATTATGTCCAAGGGGATTTTGGGCTAGTTTATTTGGGAGATAATGAACCCTGTCAAATTGTTGGGAAAGGTAGAATCAATATTAAGTTGCACAATGGGAATCATTGGCTACTACAAGAGGTAAGACATGTTCCAAGGCTGAGTAGGAATTTAATTGTAGCAGGGCAACTCGCTGATGAGGGTTGCACTGTTACTTTTAATGATAAAAATTGGAAGGTTTCAAAAGGTTCCTTAGTAGTAGAAAAAGGTGTGAAAATAGGCACTTTATATCTTTGTACAGGACATATTGTTCCCTCTACTTTAATTGTTTTGGAGAAAAATGAATGTTCAGGAACAGTTGTTGCGGTTGAGCAGGTAGAACAAGAGACAGTAGCTGGAGATTCTAAAACAATGCTATGGCACAATAGACTTGGGCACATGAGTGAAAAAGCTATGAAATTACTTCATTCAAAGAAATTTATACCAGGTCTGAAATATGTTAATATGGATTTCTGTGAAAGTTGTGTGTATGGAAAACAAAAGAGAGTTAGTTTTGTAAAGAGTGGGAAGGAAAAGAAAGATGAAAAATTAGAGCTTGTGAATACAGATGTATGGGCTCTAGCTCAGGTGTCTTCCCTTGGTGGCTCTCAGTATTATGTTACATTCATCGATGATGCAACTAGGAAAGTATGGATATATTTCATTAGACAGAAATCTGATGTATTTGTAACTTTTAAGAAATGGAAAAGCTTGGTTGAAAATGAGACTGGAAAAATATTAAAATGTCTCAGATCTGATAATGGTGGTGAGTATTACAGAAAAGAATTTGAGGATTATTGTGCCTCTACTGGTATTTTTAGACAGAAACCAGTTCCAAGGACTCCATAGGAAAATGGAGTGGCTGAATGCATGAACAGGACAATAATGTAATGTGCTAGGAGCATGAGGTTGCATGTTGGGCTCCCCCTAAACTTGTGGAAAGAGGCTGTAAATACTATTTTATATTTGATAAATAGAGGTCCCTCTACTCCCTTGGGTTGTGGTATCCCAGAGGAAGCATGGACATGTAAGAAGGTGAGTTATTCTTTTCTCAGAACCTTTGGTTGTGAAGCGTTTGCACATATAGATTTTGAAAATAGAACCAAGCTGGAAGCTAAATCTAAGAAATGTATATTTGTTGGATATGGCATTGATGAATTTGGTTATAGGCTTTGGGATTTTAAAAATCATAAAATTGTAAGAAGCATGGATGTCATATTCAATGAGAAAGTGTTGTACAAAGATCTGTTGCAGCAGCATGAGAAGAAAGAAAATGATTATGTAGTGTTGGATGACATTCAAAATGATAATGTTCCAGAAATTCTTTATGCTCCACAACTACAGCAACAACAAATACCACACACCCCAGTAAATACTAGATGGTCAACAAGGCTAAGTAGACCTCCAGATAGATTTTCACCTTCTTTGTATTCTATCTTATTAACTGATGCTAGTGAACCTGAATGTTATAATGAAGCTATGCAGGTGGATACAAAACTTCAGTGGGAGTCTGCAATGACAGATGAAATGGACTCCTTGCTGAAAAATCATACTTGGGATTTATGTAAGTTACCTGCAGGTAAATGGGCTTTGTAGAATAAATGGGTTTACAGGTTGAAAGAAGAAGATGGAGGTAAGAAAATATTTAAAGCCAGATAAGTAGTAAAAGGATTTGCACAGAAACATGGTATTGATTTTGATGAGATTTTTTCTCTAGTTGTTAAAATGACTTCTATTCGTACTGTTTTAAGTATTGTGGCTATTGAAGATTTGCATTTAGAGTAGCTTGATGTTAAAACAACCTTTCTTCATGGTGATTTGAATGAAGAAATATATATGGTACATCCACAGGGATTTGAGGTCAAGGGTAAGGAGAGTTTAGTGTGAAAATTGCAGAAAAGTTGATATGGCTTGAAGCAAGCACCTCGGAAATGGTATATTAAATTTGATACTTTTATGAATGAGAATGGATACACTTGATGTAATTCTGACCATTGTATTTATTTCAAGAGGTTGAATAATGATAGCTACATTATTTTATGTTTATATGTTGATGATATGCTTGTAGCTAGATCTAACATGGATCATATTAAGGGGTTGAAACAACAGTTAGAAAAATATTTTTCTTTGAAGGATTTGGGGACAGAAAAAAGAAATCCTTGGCATGAAAATTTGCAGAGATAGGAAGAACATAAAATTAACTCTATCTTAGGTTGATTATGTTGAAAAGGTGTTGCAAATATTCTACATGAAGGATGCCAAAGCTGTCACTACACCTTTGCCTGGTCATTTGAAATTGACTAAAGAAATGTGTCCAAAGACACCAGAAGAAGAGGCAAAAATGTCCAAGATACATTATGCTTCAGCTGTAGGGAGCTTAATGTATGCTATGGTATATACTAGGCCAAATATTACACATATAGTGGGAGTTGTTAGCCGGTATATGAGTCACCCTGGGATTGAGCATTGGAATGCAATCAAATGGATTCTCAGATATTTGAGAGGTACATCCAATAAGTGTTTACACTTTGGGGGCTCTTCTACTACTATTCATGGCTATGTTGACTTAGATTTGGTAGGAGATATAAATACCAGATGGAGTAATATAGGTTATGTATTTACTATTGGTGGGACAGCACTGAGTTGGATTTCTTGGTTACAAAAGGTGAATGCATTATCCACTATAGAGGCAAAGTATGTTGCTGCTACAGAGGCAGCCAAGGAGATGATATGGCTTCAATTCTTCATGGAAGAATTGGGACATCCACAGGAAGATAATTATTTGTATTCAGATAGTCAAAGTGCCATTCATCTTGCAAAGAATTCTTCTTTGCACTCAAAAACAAAGCACATACAATTGCGATATCATTTCATTCGGCCAGTTTTGGATGATGGACAGTTAAAGTTAGAGAAGATACATACAGATGATAATCTAGCAGATATGTTTACAAAGGCAGTAACAAGGGAGAATCTGAATTCCTCTTCGGCTTTGGTTGATGTTCTAGATTGAACAAAATAAAATAACAGCAGAGTCCAGGGTAGTTTCTTTATTCCAGTGGGAGCTAAAGGTTTGGTCAATCAGTCTCCAAGTGGGAGGATATTGTTGTGGAGTCAGATCAGTCTCCAAGTGGGAGATTTTTATGTATGTGGAGCCTAATCAGACTCAATTTATTTCGGCGTGGTTTCCCACCAGACTTATCTAAAGGGCTTAGGGTTTTTTTTTGAGATTCATTATTACATGAGGGATTTTCATATCTTCTTGTGGTGGTATTGAGTTGCAGGTTTCAGATTGTAATTATTGGATAATAATAAAGATATTGGACTCACTATTGGTGGACATAGCCCAAGGATTGGGTGAACCACATTAAATCTCTGTGTCTTTGTGTTCTCTTTCGTGCATTAATATTTGTATTTTTCTATTTATTATTCTAACACTAGCCACTCCCATCTTTCTTCTAATAGAAGGGACACTATACAGATGAAAGATGAAGAAACCATTAACAAAATTAAACAACCAAAAAATTTTATAGATACAACATAGAGTGAATTTTTTGAAGCATTAAAATAGGAATTATTAGATGTGAAAATATGTTAGAGAATGTTTGAGACATTGAGCTGATAGAAGTAACCCCAAGGTGTACTTCACAATTCACTAGACAGGACCTTACTTGTCCTGATCCACTTTAGGATCCTAATTCCACTCCAGGACCTCACAAGTGTATAGAATCAGAGCCTATGAATACTCCTAACTCTTCCCCAATCATTACAACAATTGTGGTTCACCTTGAAGGACATCCATCACTAGTTTTGTCTCAATGCTTTCATTGGCTTTGAAGAATCCCAAAGCTAAACTCTTGATACCAACACCTCCCATGCTACAAGTGTCTTTTACACACTTAGAATGTTCATTCTTCTTCTACTCAAATCAAATCCCATAAGTCTTCAACACCAAACTAGTCGAGTTTCAAATACATACCCAATTTTTCCTATTAGGACTAAAACACCAATTGGCCCTATCTAGTGAGTTTTTCAAGATTTTATCTCCAAAATTCCACACAACCCCTAAAAAAAATTTAGGATTTAGATACCCTTTTGGAAAAAATAAAATATTTATAAGGTCTAGGGTTCCCAATCTGTCTGTACACCTTTGTCCTGAAATGTAGGGATATTAACCCTATTTTGGCTCCACACTAGCTCTCTACTAATTTCTATGCAAAAATCAATCTAGATGGATTTTTTGGGCTCTGAGATCGACACTAAGGACCTATGAGACCATAAAAATATAGATACCACACTTGGTTCCATTCTCCTATTCACACCCTTGTCTTTGCATATAGGCTTTTATCTGTCACTCACCTAGTTGGGCTATCCTAACTCGCCTAGGGCATGACTTTATAAAAAGAAAAACATTTCACCTGACCTCCTACTTGCATATATATACTATACATAGTCTCCCCTAAGACATTCATTCAAAATTTTGTGTTTTCCATAATTGAATTCCATGGGGGAGCCATAAAACCAAAATTGCCCTGATTTACTCTAGCAAACTACCTAGTTTGAAGATATTTTCCTACAGTTAACAAATAAACTTAAAATTACTAAAAATTTGAATTAAAATATCTTATAACTATCCCTAATACATTAATCCATAGTTTTATCTTATGTTTCCTTCCATTAAAACACCATAAACTTTCAAAGTAGTCGACTGTGCACTATTTTTCAGAGAAACTTGCTTGCTTTCTCTCCAAAAATTGCATACATTCACTCTACCTCAGGAAATGAGACATAGAGTGTCTAAACATACCTTCTCCACCATTTTATGCCATGATCATTCATTTTCCACTCCTATAAAATAGGCGATCCAATGTTTTCGAGTTGCATGCAACATTTGCAAAAAGTTGCAAATGTTGTCATGACAACTTTTGGCATCTTTTGCATTTATGATGCAAACTACAAACTAGGGCCTCTAAACCATTTAGTTAGATGAAATAACCTTATTAATGACTCATGAAGCATCTTTATCACCTAACATGGGTCTAGGAAATAATTAGAACCCATTTTCCACCTTTAGACCAAACTAGGACTAAACTACTAAAAGCAACTAACAAAGACTAATAGTGAACTTAGCACTAACACTAATTCACCTAGTCACACACAAGACATGACCTTCTAAGGCCTTAATAAAACACACATACTAACTTGGATAAAGTTAGTTACAAGCCAAAAAACTAGGGATTTGAGGATTTCCTAGGTGCTCATGCACCATCCTCCCCTAAACAAAAGACTTCAATCCATCCATGGATTGAATAAGTTGAGATCAACACCCAACTTTTTAAACTCAATTTCCTTGATCCATACAACATCTACATCAGGTGTTCCTTTCCATTTTACCAAGTGTTCTCTATACTCATTCTTTATGTTCTTCTTGTAGGCTCTAGAATCCATAATTTTCTCTACTTGTTTGATTGGTGCAAATGGAAAATGTAGTTCTTCAACCTCCCGTATTACTTCATTCAAACTCTATTCAACATAAGGGATTGGGCCTTTATACAGTACTATGTCTGGAACATTAAACACTAGAGATAAACCCAAATCCTCTAGAAGTTCCACTTTATAGGCATTGGCTCCATACTTGACTAGTATGACACATGGACCAATTCTTCTCATCTAAATTTTATGAGGTGTTCCTTTCTAAAGTATTTCCTTGTTGAGGTGAACCACTACTAGATATCCAACCTTGAATTGGACATCTCTTCTTCTTTCATCCACTTTAGTCTTGATCTTCTCTGTATTGTCAATGAGTGTCTTCCTAACTATCTCATGAACTTCTTGCATTGAATGGGAAAAATCATCATCATAACCACTCCCTTTGGCTTTGTCCTTCAGGTCTCTGAGCTCATAAATGCCTCTTGGATGAAGACCATAGAATATTTCAAAAGGACTTTTTTTTGTAGTCCTAATCACTGTGTCATTATAAGCATAATTTGCTTGTCCAATGAGTTGGTCCCAAACTTGACCATACTCTTTTGTTAAACACCTTAGGAGATTTCCAAGGCTCCTATTTACTACCTTTGTTTGACCATCTGACTGAGGATGGTAGGTAGATCAAAAAGACAAATTAGTTCCAATATTTTTCCATAGAGTCTTCCAAAAATGGCTCATGAATTTGGTGTCTCTATCAGATACTATACTTAGTGGTAAACCGTGAATTCTAACAAACTCCTTGAAGATTAAAGAAGCTATCTGACTTGCAACATTGGTTGTCTTGCAGGGTACAAAGTGTCCCATTTTACTAAATATGTCTACAATCACATAGACACTATCCATTCCCTATCTTGTGTTGGGAAAACCTATTACAAAATCCATGCTTAGACATTCCCATGGTCTGGTTGGAATGGGAAAAGGTTGATATAGGCCTGGATTTGTAGATGTTCCTTTAGCCTTTTGAAAAATAACACAACCTTATACATATCTCTTCACATCCAAATTCATCTTGGGCCAAGAAGAGAATCTTTGGACTAACTCTTGAGTTTTGTTAACCCCAAAATGGCCACTAAGTGTACCATTATGTTTCTCTTGTATAAGATTCTCTCTAATAGACCCCCTAGGGACATATAACTGACTCCCTTTAAGCAATAGACCAAACTGCAAAGTGTACTCAGAGTATTAACTATGAAAGTGGTTTTTATACTCTTTAAATACCTTGTAGATGTCTGCAAAGTCCTCATCTTCACCATATAGGTCCTTGAAGTTTTCAACTCCCATACTCTGCAGTTGAATTTATTGAATGGTCAATGCTCTTCTTCTCAAAGCATCTGCAACTTTATTCTGCAACCTTTTCTTGTGCTTGATATTGAAAGTATAGGCTTGTAGGTATTCAACCCACTTCATATGTTTGTGACTCAATTTGTCTTGTGAGTTTAAGAAACTCAATGCTTGATTGTCTGAATAGAAAATAAAATCCTTTGCCAATAGATAATGTCTCCATTTTCTTAGTGACTAGACTAGAGCATACATCTATAGGTCATAAGAAGAATACTTCTTCGTAGCTTCACTCAACTTCTCCAAATGGAAAGCCACTGGTCTTCCCTCCTGACTTAAGACAGCTCCAAGTGCCACATTGTTGGCATCACACTCTACTATAAATAAATTTTCAAATCTTGGTAAAAAAAAAATTGGTTGAGTTGCAATCTTCTTCTTTAGTATCTCAAAACCATGGTTAGCTTGTTCATTCCAAATAAACTTAGTCTTCATGCCTCCTTTAATAGTGTCCAACATAGGAGCACAGATTGCACTAAATTGCTTAATAAACTTTCTATAGTATTGTGCAAGGCCATGAAAATTTCTTACCTCGATGCTTGTTCTTGGAGTAGGCCAATTGATGATGGCCTTCATTTTTATAGGATCCATCTTTAGTTACCCTATGATAGCACAAAACCAAGGTACACCAACTCTGTCTTGATGAATTCACACTTTTCTAAGTTGATCATCAACTTCTCCTCCTGCAGCTTCTTAAAAACCAATTCCAAGTGTTTGAGGTGCTCTTCCCTTGTCTTTCTATAGATGATAATATCATCTAAGTAGACCAATATAAACTTTCCATTATACTTGTTAGTACTCTCAAAATTTTGAAGAAATTTGGAGTTATTAAGTAAAAATTTCCCTAAAAGCTTGTGAAGAAGGCTGGCTTTGAATACATGCAAGAAAGAGGCCTATTGTTTTTTATGAGAATCCACTTGGGATATGTGTTTACCACCTATCATTTGAAAAATGGAATAGGTTCCAACTCTCAGATTTGAGTTTTGACATGTTTTGGAGATAGCCATTTTGAGGCGTGTACCCAAATCTGCATTTTGCATATTATCCAATTCTCACTAGATGACCTACTTTAGAGGTTTGTATCTTTGACCAGTTGGATAGACATGATATTATGGAGTCTTCTAGGATGCTAGTAAACATGAAATAATTTATTTTTTCTGGATTTGGGAGCTCTGGTAGGCCTTTCAATTAGTTTTTAAGTCCATTCCCAGAGGCCAGTTGTTGTTTGTCAGATTAGTATTGAAGAGATATAAAAAGTTATTTATAATGGCTTCCATTTCAATGCTTCATGGGAAAATTTCACAATAGGCTGCATTTCAGTAAATTGAAGATGGGAAAGGTGTCGAAGATGCACAAAGTGAACTTGATGTGGGATTTTCCAAAGTTTTGTATGAGATGCCTCTTAAGCCTGGAATTTCATGAACAGAATGTTGTCCGTAAGTGAAGTCATGCAAATCAACTTGGAATAGAAGATGGTGGTTTGAATGCTTTGTAAGAAATAAATGAAAATATGGAAGAAAAAACACAGGCATATGACCTAAATACAAAATGTGGAAAGTAAGCAAAGTCCCTGAACTATTTCAAGTTTTAATTGCAAATGTGGGAGCACATCCAGTCACATTTTTAATAATATCACCAAAAATATGAATTGGGTCGAGCTTAATTTCTAATATGTTTGAGGTGACCATGTGTGCACTCTACAAATAAACCAAAATTTATGGTCCTTTGAGTATTTACAGTCGTGGACTAGAAATGAGCTCATCGTGCACTCGCGCAAGCAGCTCATTGCTCAGTCGCGAACTAGAAGTGAGCTTGTCGTGCAGTCGCGCATGATTTCCAAGGTAATGAAAAAGGTGTGTGAATTGGCAATTTAGCTCGTCGCACACTTGTGCAAGTAGCTCGTCGCTTAGTCGCGGACTAGAAGTGAGCTCGTCGTGTAGTCATGCATGGTTTCCAAGGTAATGAAAAAGGCATGTGAGTTGGTGATTCAGCTCATCACGCACTCATGCAAGTATCTCTTCACTCAATCGTGGACCAGAAGTGAGCTTGTCATGCATGATTTCCAAGGTAATGAAAAAGGCATGTGAGTTGGCAATTCAACTCATCATGCACTCGTGCAAGCAACTCGTCATTCAGTCATGGACCAGAAGTGAGCTCGTCACGCAGTCGTGCATGATTTCCAAGGTAATGAAAAAGTCATGCGATTTTGTGATTCATCTCATTGCGCACTCGCGCAAGCAGCTCGTCACTCAGTTGTAGACCAGAAGTGAGCTCATCATGCAATCGCAGAGGCTATGTAGAGATGAATTTTCATAAACAACCAGGAGGTGCCACTTGTCTAATTTTGGTGCACTGTGAGAAAAGGGATTAAAATATACATATTATAAAATGTCATTTCAATTCAATAGTTTGACTATTGAAAAGATTTCAAATATTTCAAAATTATTCAAGAAATGTGCACAAGAAGGCAAAGTTTGCTTAGTAATTCAGGGAGCATTTTTTATCAGAAATATTAAGTGTTATATACCGTTGGAAAGGTCTTGAGATGAGGATTTGGATTTTGCAATCCTTTTGGGTGCAGATCATATCAGATTTTTGCAGTTGCAGAAGAGAACAATTTAAGATATTTTGGGAGGAATTGACAGGTGTTAGTTAAAAAATTGGTTTTCTCAAATTCCTCTATATTTCTTGTCTTCTCAATTGTATAGGGATGGTGAAATTAATGCTGCAATGCAGCTTTCTAATTTTGTGTGTCTGGTTTTGAGTTCTTTGTTGTGTAAATGTATTGAATCATAAGTTTTTTAATGAAAAGCAAATGGAATCCCCTTCCTAGTATTTGTATGATGTCTTTGTGTTTGATCCTGAATCTTTGTGCATAAATTTGTAAGGCATTTTAGTGCACTAGTTATACGGTAACTGTGAATTTGTGTTTTAGTATCTTTCAAGGAAAGAGTAAATCTTAACGACAAGTTCAGAGGTTTCAAGGTTGGATATGAATCTGATGTCCAGGTGTTGGAGTGAAAAGGATGATTTTGTAAGGCACTTCATTTGGGTCTAGTATGTTTGGATTTAGAGGGTTTTATGTGAATGTATGTTTATATGAATCTATTTCCCAATAGAAAAGGCACTGATCTTTGCTTCTTTATGCAATTGTCATCATCAATCCATAAAATCAATTCAATTTACTTTTTTGTTTAAAGAGTTGTAAATGATTGTCAGATTTAGTGTGATGAGCAGGAATCCATCCCATGATTCACTGAAAGAGGTGAACCCAATAGATACACCTACCTGAGCCTTTGAGCTCAAAGTGTAGGAGGATTGTTTGATCCTTGTTAACTAGCCTTTTCTTTGGCAAGGTCAGGGAAAAATGTTAACAATACTCTTTAAGTACTTCATTCATCAACCTCATGAATGTCGATGGGGCATTTGAAAATTGAAATGGCATGTCAAACCACTCATACAGTCCTTATATAGTCTTCAAGGTTGATTTCCACTCATCCCCTACATTTACTCTTATTTGATGGTAGCCACTCTTTAGGTCTATCTTTGTAAAGTACCTTGCTCCTCCTAGACAGTCCATTAGGTCTTCTATCCTATGGATAGGGAACCTATACCTAATGATGATCTTATTGATTTCTCTGGATTATGTACATAACCTCCAAGTTCCTCCCTTTTTAGGTGCTAGTATTGTGGGTATGACACAAGGGTGAATTCTCTTTCTTATAAGGCCTTGTTCTAAGAGCTCTTGGATTTGTCTAGCAATCTCTTCATTCTACTGGGGAGTCATTTTATAGGATGCCTTATTCAGTAGGATAGCTCCTGGTATTAGGTCTATTTGATGGATTATAGACATCTTAGGGGGTAGGGTTGATGGTTGTCCATCACTCACTATTCCTTCATACTTTACTAGCATCTCTTAGACTTCTGTTGGCAGCTCTGTCCTCTTATTTGTTTTGTCTACAACTTACTTTGGCTTCAACACCAGTGAAAATCCAACTCCTTCTCCTTCTTCTAAGGTCTCTAAGAACTCTTTTTCACTCACCATGAGAACATTGGGACCAGTATACTTCAATTCATCATCCTCCAACAATGACTGGATATTGTATGTCACATTTGTTAGAAACACTGAGAGGGGGGGGGTGAATCAGTGTTTATCTATTAATTATATTTCAGCCAATTAAACATATATCAAATGTGCATCCAAAGAAACATAACACAAGAACTCATAACACATGATATGATTACGGAGAACCTTGAT
>MU224909.1:196131-206628 GCA_018584345.1 Thuja plicata
GAACCTTGATCAGAGGAAAACTCCGGTGGGGATTAGTACCCACAAAATATTGTACTAGGTATAATGAACCTGTTAAAGTTCCTTTGCCCTATTAGAAGCAGTCTTTACAAATTAAGTACAATGACCTAGTTAAAGGTCTAACCCTATTAGGAGTCTTTTACAATAACCCTGTTAGGGGTGTATGGCTCACTTCCTAGGCTCACTTCCCAATAAGATGAAGGCTACAACCCTCTGAATGTTGATATGCACTATATCAAAGATGAACTGTTGTGATGACACTGTTATCTGATCAGTTCTGTGTATGCGTGAATGCTCTTACTCTCTTAAAGAGATATATCATCTATTGACTTCATTATTCTACTCATCTATAACTTCTTCTTACATAACAATCGACACTTGTAACATATATTTACATTACATACTTATATCTTCAAATCTAAATAGGCACGACCCAAAACAAATCATTAGTTGGCCTTAAAACAAAAATACAAAACACTTTCGAACAAGTTGGCTCAAGTGTGTTTACTATAACATTAATTACATTATTAAAATCTTATAACTAAAGGCACTTAGCCATTACATTATAAAATCATAGACGCTGATCAAAACTATAGTTGGCTTCCATGCTTTGTTTCCTGGACTGCAGGTCTACTAATCTGTCTATAACTTTTCCGTATTGATGTTTCACACTTTGCACATTTGGATCTAGCATGTATATACACCATAGATTATATACCTAAGAATGCATTTTCTGGTGTGATCTCTAACACATGTGTTCATGTGCTAATCTTTGTATCTCTTTGTCTGTCCTGTTTTCTGTACTTAGTCATTTTATCTTCTAAGTTATCTTTGACAGAAACTTAGTATGACTTTGTTGCCATGATTGACAACAAAAAATAATTCATGCTTCCTTAGGAAGTTAACTTTCCAACAATCTCCCCCTTTGTCATTTATGGAAACAAAGGAATGTGGCTAAGTTACTCAAAAATGACTTCATACAAAAATGGCTGTATATACATATACATATATACTTCTCCACATATACACATTCTATACTACTCCCCCTTTGACATTAATGACAAAGGTGTGAAAAAAAATGTAAGTCTTCAATATAGTTACTCCATGTAGAATTTTGGGTACACAACTTGAAGAGATTGAATCTCTTTCTGCCAAAAGACTTTCATTGCATCAATAGTCTGAAGATGTGCGCATAAAGCATATGTCAACTTTTCTATTTTCATCAGATCCATGCAAGGACCTTGATCATATGTTTGTATGGTGTTATCAATCTGTTTGATGTTCTCTCTTTGAACTACTAGAGATGGCGCAAGTACATTCCTCAACTGAGTCTGCCTTATTCTGATCTTGCTAATTTCCAGTTTTGCCTTCTCAATTTTGTCTAGCTAACCTTGATAGACATTATTGCATATGTTCATATCTTGTGTGGAGTTTTCAACTGATTTATTTATGCTATCCACCATTTCTTCTACCTCTTCAATCCTTTTGGTGTGCTCAGAGGTGAGCTTACTCTATCCATACAGTTTTCTATGACTTTCTTTCCTTTATCTGCCAATTCCTTTAATATAGCCTGCCAAATTTTTAAGGAATTCAGATCTAAGGTAAAGTTCTTTACCAAGTCATGTAGTCTCTCCTTCTTATATTCATCTTTTGCAATCTTAGTAGCAGATTCTACTAAGCTAGTGAAATGTGACTTGAAGTTTGATAAAATATTGTCCACATCTTCAACTGATTATACTTTGGCCACTTTCTGATTAGTAGGCACTAAGTCATTCAAAATGTTCACTATTTCCAAGAAGTGAGGGTTCCTCATCACTTGTTTCTCTTTTTCCTTTTCCATGGCTAGGACGCTGATCTTGATTAGTTTTTCTTCTCCCCATGCATCTAAATTTGCTGAGTCAGGAGTTAACCTTGACAAAAATGAGGTAGATGGTTGAGTGGATGGTGAGAATATAGTATTATGCCTGGTATCCACACATTCAACCTTCACTGGTTTCTCTTTTGTTGGTGTCTTGTCACCTTGCATATCATCTTGAGTATCTTCATTTATGTCAACTTGATCATTGATGGGAACTTCATTTTGTTCTGCGGCGGTATCATCAGTGCACATTTCTTCAGTGCTTTCAAATGCCTTATCAACTTTATCCATGCCTTTTTCAGATGCAGTCATGGATATCTTGACATTGTCAACTATTATAGTATCCTCTATAGCTTTAGCTGTCTCAGAAGTTATTTTCACTATGGGCATTGAATCCTATGGACCTGTTATAGGCTCAATCTGAATTACTGGTTCTATGGTCTATTTGGGAGGAGCTAGAATAACTTTTGTTGTAGGTGTCATTGGTGGATACATATGTCTATCCATAAAGACTTGTGCAAATGCCTTTTCAGTCTCCTTACCAATCTGTTCATACTCCTTGTTCATAATTTGTAGAGTCCTTGTCTTAGTTCAGAGATGAGGCTTCACCAGATCTATAAAAATAGCCTTCTCATCATGTGAACAAACAGGGAGAAGATTATCCAAAGTTTCTTCTCTAATCTTCATGTCCTCTTAAATAGCATGTCTTTTCATTATCTCGAGTATGTTCCATAACTTATCTGGTATCACTATTTTGAGTTCAAGAACAGACTTCTTAAACTTGATCATATGAGATATGATCATAGAATGTATCTCGATCTTATCCATCTCTTGATACTTATCATAGACTTTTGATAATGTATCTAAACTCCCTTCGTTAACAATCCTATTCTTCAAGATATTTAGATTGGTTCTAAATCCTACCTCAGGTAGAGTTTGAACATTCTTAGCTTTGCTCCAAGTAGCTCTTGAGGATGGATGACTTGTAGCCGCTTGCTTCCTTCCTCTAGGTTTCTTGCTAGGTACATAAGGTGGAGATGTATCTAGATCAATGGTTCTAGTAGGCGCAGTGGTACTCTCCTCATTTTTCTTTTCTTCTTCTTCTGAGTTTCAACAGTTTTCTCAATTTTGACTTGTGCAATTTTGGCTTCTTTTGCCTTGTCTAAGTCTTCTTGTGTGACTCCATGCTTTTTCAGAATTTTGGATGTTATTCTAGATGCTTTCCTTTTGTTAACAGCAAGTTGTAGTTCAATATCCACTTCATCAGTCTTTTCTCTGTAAGTGCCCCATCTAGGTTCATTAGGGTCTTTAGGTGCTGATAATAGGACCTGCGCATATCCTTCTAACACATGGTCTTCTACTTCATACCCTAGTGGATGAATCCACTTAGTTCTAGGCTCAACAACCTCCATGCATGTGCAATCTTTCTCAACCATGAAGCATATTGTATCCCTGTATTTGTCAACTATCTTCTCAGATAGTCTGAACCTGCTCTGCATTTTGACCCTAAATATATTTATATCCATATCCATTTTATCTCTTTCATTGCTTGCTACTTTGGCTTTAAGATATATCTGAGTCATTGTAGGTTTGCCTTTGTCTAGATAAAGGTCTGCAACCTTTCCAACTATGTGGTGATACAAATAGATGATCAGTGATCCAAACCTGAATATTTTGCTTCTGTCATGTTTGATAATTCTGATATTTTCAATCAACTGATCGCTTAAGATCTCACATAGATTGTATTGGGTGTTGTCCTTTCCTATTCTGATAGCTCCAAGGACTGTTGCTGCAAAGACACTATTCAAGCTACTTGCTTGCTGAAACTTGTATCCAAGTATCATTGTCATGAGTTTAATGTCATCCTCCTTGATAGGGTCAACTGTCATTCTACGCCTATCACTCCTGGACAAACAAACTTGCTCAATCTGTTTCTTTACATCCTTACCAGTGGGAAATACTGGTCCAGTCATTGGAAGTTCTATTAACTGATGGATTAGTTCTATGGTGATACAAACAGGAACATCACCAATCCAAAAGAGATCATCATGAATTCTGCTTAACAGAATCTTTACCCATTCTGGTTCTTCAAACTCATGCGCATTCAAATATTCTAAAATAGGGTTATCTTGTAAGTACACAAATTCATCCTTGAATTTGAAGTCCTTATTTAACATTGATGCCATATGAGAAGCTATATTATCATCTCCTAATGATTCCTTTTTACAGTAAATGTATGCGCGGATATCTTCCACGTGAACAACGCCAAGCGGGGTTTTAGAGAAAGCCCCTTCCACATCATATAGTATGGATTTGAATGGATGCTTCCTAAATATGAACCTCTTCCTCTCTGCTACATCAAACACAACTAGGGTCGCCATACTTACTTGGTGTTTGCTTATGTAGGGTTTCGACAAAATTCTAAAATGGAACGATGGCTAGGTCTCTGTTTCAAACTGATTATCCATTCACTCCAACTACCAAACTATTTATGCCTTCGTGATTTGATGTCTTAGTGATCTAATGCTCTTCAATTTTTGTGCTCTCAAATGTAAATGTGAAAATAATCGACTATGAACTTCTTTTTATATGATCTACTGCATTTAATGCTTACAACCATACATAGAGATTTTCAAACTTTGATCCCGATGCAATTCAGATAATGCATGAATGCATATAGCTGTAATCTATGCTTTTAACCATGAATCTGAAGGCGCATACTCTGAAGTGAGTACACCAACCGCACAGGGGTTCTGACCTAGAATAGCTCCCCCTAAGACCAAGAAGGTCTATTCAAGTAGAAGTAGAGGGTGCGTCCACTATGGATGCATCAACTACTTTGTCAACATTATTGTCCTTCTTAACTTCAACCCAGATCTTGCTTGAATCTTCATTTTCTTTGACAAAATCAACTTCTCCTTTCTCTTCAAATAGTGACTTTTTAGGATCCTCTTGTTTCTGAGTTTTGGATCTCCAAAATCTTGTGATATGTCCAGCCTTTCCACATGTGTGAAAAATGATAGGAGGTCTGATGTTCTTTCTCATCATGCTGCATTTCTTTGTTGTGTGTCCATTGTAGTTACATATCTGACATGTAATGTTCTACAAATTTCTTGAGAGTTGATTTCTTTGATTGTTTTGATTCATACTTCTGTGATTCTGCTGATGTTGATTCTTATGACCTGTTCTGCAATGTATAGCCCTATGACCAAACTTGTTACAAGAGTAACAATAACCTTTAAAAGGTCTTACCTCTTTGTAATCTCTTGCTAAATTCCCATATTTATTGCATGCATAACAAGTTCTATTAACTTGCTTGATTTCTCTTTTAGGTGGTTTAGATATAACCTCTGTAGTATCTTCAACTTTCTTAGCTTCAAGTGTTTTTTTCTTTCTCTTGTGATGATTTGATTTCATCTTGTGTTGTACTGAATCCAAGACCAGTAGTGTTCCCTTTTTGCCTTTGCACATTGAGCTGGGATTGAATTGAATCATAACTTGTGTGGAGTTTATCAATCTTATCCTTTGCTTCTATTAATTCAGATTCCAACTTCTTTTTCATGTTTTCCAATTCCAATATTTTCATGTTTGCCTGCAGAAGTTCATCTTCCAATTGTTTGCTTTCTTTGATCTTGTCTTCAATGGTGTTCTAGCTATTTGTAATTTGTTCCTCCAGATCTTCAAGTTTATCCTTTAGATATTTATTCTCTTCATTAAGCTTTTTGACCATTTGTCCTAGATCACTTGTAGAACAATATTTCAGATCTTTCCTTAACCTTTTAATAAGTATTTGAGAACCATCATTTTTCAATCTTAGTTCTTCATTTTCTTTCTCAGATTTGTCAAGATCTTCAAGAGCTGCTTCAAGATTTTTTTTCAAATGTTTTGCTTCACCTGAGTCCATGATCTCCTCAAGTGGTTAAACTTTCTTTCAGAGGACCAGAGCTCTGATACCAATTGTTAGAAACACTGAGAAGGGGGGGGTGATTCAGTGTTTATTTATTAATTATATTTCAGTCAATTAAACATATACCAAATGTGCATCCAAAGAAACATAACACAAGAACTCATAACACATGATATGATTACAAAGAACCTTGATCAGAGGAAAACTCCGATGGGGATTAGTACCCACAAAATATTGTACTAGGTATAATGAACCTATTAAAGTTCTTTTTCCCTGTTAGAAGCATTCTTTACAAATTAAGTACAATGACCTGGTTAAAGGTCTGACCCTATTAGGAGTCTTTTACAATAACCCTATTAGGGGTGTATGGCTCACTGCCCAATAAGATGAATGCTAAAACCCTCTAAATGTTGATATGCACTATATCAAAGATGAACTACTGTGATGACACTATTGTCTGATTAGTTCTGTGTATGCGTGAATGCTCTTACTCTCTTAAAGAGCTATATCATCTAGTGACTTCATTATTATTCTCATTTGTAACTTCTTCTTACATAATAATCGACACTTTTAACATATCTTTACATTATATACTTATATCTTCAAATCCGAATAGGCGCGACCCAAAACAAATCATTAGTCAGCCTTAAAAAAAAATACACAACGCTTCCAAACAAGTCCGCTCAAGCATTTTTACTATAACATTAATTACATTATTACAATCTTATAACTAAAAGTGCTTAGCCATTACATTATAAAATCATACACGCTGATCAAAATTGTAGTCAGCTTCCATGCTCTGTTTCCTGGACTGCAGTTCTATTAATCTGTCAGTAACTTTTCCGTACTGATTTTCTGTACTCTGTACATTTGGATCTAGCATGTATATACAGTATATACCTAAGCATGCATGTTCTGGTGTGATCTCTAACACATGCGCTGATGTGTTGATCTTTGTATCTCTCTGTCTGTCTTGTTTTCTGTACTTAGTCATTTTATCTTCTAAGTTATCTTTGACTGAAACTTAGTATGACTTTGTTGCCATGATTGACAACACAAAATAAGTCATGCTTCTTTAGGAAGTCAACTTGCTAACAACATTGGCTTTCTTGATGGAGTATGAATTTTTCAATCCATCATGCATAGTCTTCCTATCAAATTTCCATGGTCTACCTAGGAGAAAGTGACATGTGTCCATAGGTAAGCCATCACATAAAACTTTTTCCTTATATCTCCCAATGGACAATTCAATCCAAGCTTGCTCATTAACTAGGACATGTTGGTCTTTGTTTAGCCAAGTGACCTTATAAGGACTAGTGTGGGGTATCCTTGTCATTTTTAACTTACTAACAGTCTCCTCTGATACTATATTGTCAGTAGACCCTAAGTCTATGATGACTCTATACACTTTGTCAATCATTTTATACTTTATTTTGAATAATTATCTCCTCTGACTGAGTTCTTCCTTCATTGGCTCTTTGATTTGAGTTCTTCTCATCATGAGATTCTCTCCCTCCTCTTATTCTAATGGAACTTCAGGGTTCTTTTTTCCACTTGTCTCTTCATGAACATAGTTCACACTTTTTTCCCCTCCTTGACAGGTACTTCACTTCTCTGGGAACCTATATGCTGGATGTCCTAACTGATTACAATGATAGCACTTCATATTGGAAAAATAGTTTCCTCTTCCTTGACTATTGCCTCTTCCTCTATTGTTAGAGTTCCTTCCTCTACTTGAACTCCCTCTATTGAAGTTTCCTTCATGCTGTTCAGTGAGCTTAGTCTCTTCTTGTCCCTTAGATTCATAGTTTCTTCCTCCATAACCATTTCTTTTTCCTCTAGTGTCTCTTCCTCTACCCCTTCCTCTTGAATTATTGGAGTCTTGTTTCTTCTTCAACTTATCTTCCACCTTGATAGCAATTTGGTGAAATTTGTGAACTATGTCTAGAGTCAAAAGACTCATCTCATCTCTAATGGTCCATTTAAGTCCATTAAGATATCTTGATACTTTCAATTTATCATCCTCTGCTACCCTTGACCTCATACACAGTTTCTAAAATTCTTCAATGTATGAGGTCACATCTAGGTCCTTTTTTCTTAGACCTTGTCTTCTCTTATGTAACTGGATTTTGTAATCCTCAAGGATGTAAGCATATCTTACTCTTGCTACCATAGATTTCCATAAAGAAATAGGCCTTTTACCTTCCTTATCCTTCTCATCTTGGATGAATTTCCACCAAGTGATGGAAGACCCTCTCAGTATTTGTTTAGCCACCTTCACCTTTTAAGCCTTTGTGATTTCATCACACTCAAAATGGTTCTCTAGTCCTTCTATACAATCAAGGACTAACTTTTGTTTCATTTTACCACTAAAAATGGGAACTCCTTCCAATGCTTTTCCACTCAGTATTTAGGGATTTTAGGAATGGATCTTCATTTAGGATAGGGCTAGCTTCACAGAATTCATCTTCCATGGCAACCTCTTTGCCTTTCCCTTCCATTATGTTCTTCACTTCATCTTCTTTTCCATCAACTTCATCAACTTTTTTCTCTAATTGAGCCAACCTATCATGGAGTAGTCCATTCTACTCCTCTTGTGCATCTACTTTCTTTTCTAATTCAGCATTAGTCACCATCGTTGACTCTCCAATGGATTCCTCTAGTTGTAACATTAACAAAAATCCTGGTCAAAAGAGGCTCTGATACCACTCTGATAGAAGCAACACCAAGGTGTGCTTCATAATTCACTAGAGAGGACCTTACTTGTCCTAATCCACATTAGGATCCTAATTCCACTCTAGGATCTAAAAATTCTATAGACTCTAAGCCTATTACTACTCCTAACTCTTCCCCAAGTGTTACAACAATTGTGGTTCACCTTGAAGTACATCCATCACTAGTTTTGTCTCAATGCTTTCATTGGCTTTGAAGAATCCCAAAGCTAAAATCTTCATATCAACACCACCCATGCTCCAAGGGTCTTATACACACTTAGAATGATAATTATTCATCTACTCAAATAAAATCCCATAATTCTTCAACCCCAAGTTAGTCGAGTTTCAAATACATACCCAATTTGTCCTATTAAGCCAAAAACACCACTTAGCCCTATCCAGTGAGTTTTTCAAGATTTTCTCTCCAAAATTCCACACAACCCCTAAAAATAATTTATGATTTAGATACCCTTTTGGAAAACTTAAAATATTTCTAAGCTCTAGGGTTCCCAATCTATCTGTACACCTCCAACCTGAAATGTAGGGCTATTAGGACTATTTTGGCTCCTCACTAGATCTCTACTGACTTCTATGAAAAAATCAGTCTAGATGGATTTTTTGGGCTCTAAGCTCAACACTAGGGACCTATGAGACCCTAAAAACACTGAGACCACACTTTTTTTAGTTCTCCCATTCACACCCATGTCTCTGCATATAGGCATTTACCTGTCACTCACCTAGCCAGGCTGTCCTAACTTGCCTAGTGAATGACTTTATAAATAGAAAAAAATTTCACCTAACCTCCTAGTTTCATATACACACTGTACAGAGGCTCCCCTAAGACATCATTAAACCTTTTTTGTTTTCCAGTATCTTTAATGAGGTTATTTCATGTTGTGTCTGTTGAATTTCATGGCGGACCTACCCTGATTTACACCAGCAGACTACCTAGTTTGAAGATATTTTCCTACAGTTAATAAATCAACTCAAAATTACTAACACTGTGAATTAAAATATCTTATAACTATCCCTACTACATTAATCCATAGTTTTATCTTATTTTTCAATCCATTAAAACACCATAAACTTGTAAATTAGTCGACTGTGCACTATTTTTAAGAAAAACTTGCTTGCTTGCTCTCCAAAAATTGCATACATTCACTCTACCTTGGGAAATGAGCCATAGTGTGTCTAAAGATACCTTCTCCACCATTTCATGCCTTGATAATTCATTTTACACTCCTATAAAATAGGGGATCTAATGTTGTCGAGTTGCATGCAACATTTGCAAAAGGTAGCAAATGTTGTCATGACAACTTTTGGCATCTTTTGCATTTATGATGCAAACTACAAACTAGGGACTCTAACCAATTTAGTTCAATGAAATAACCTCATTAATGACTCATGAAGTATATTTAGCACCTAACATGGGTCTAGGACACAATTATAACCCATTTCCCAACTTTAGACCAAACTAGGACTAAACTACTAAAAGCAACTAACAAAGAGTAATAGTGAACTTAGCACTAACACTAAGTCACCTAGTCACAGACACAACATGACCTTCTAAGGCCTTAAGAAAACACACACACTGACTTGGCTAAAGTCAGTTACAAGCCAAAACATTAGGGCTTTTAGGATTTCCTAGGTGCTCCTGCACCATGAGCCCTTTTTATGTACCCATAAATAAGGGTATGTGAAAGATCATGGGGGGCCAAAAAGTGGCAATGTGAAAAAAATCCACTTTTCACTCGTCCAAAAGCGCATGAAAGCGCTTGTTTACTTTTTAGTAGGCCTGGGTGTCAGTACACCTAGGCAAACCTGACACCAAAGAACAAGCCTAATCGGGTACCTAATTTTTTTGGGTACCTGATATTTTTGGGTACCCGAAATAAATCGGGTACCTGATTTTTTCGGGTACCTAATTTTTTTTTTTTTAATAATTTTTTTTTTTTTTTTTTAATTTTTTTTTTTTAATAACTTTTTTTTCAAATGAACTT
>MU224909.1:222771-240197 GCA_018584345.1 Thuja plicata
GATCTCTTTGCTGGAATGCACATCCAATGTCTAATAACTCATAAAAGTGTAAGGACACTGCATCAATGGTGTCATCCATAAGAAGATATGAGAATCCAGTCTGAAATTGTATAGGAGGTGTCTTCTTTAGAGGAGGTTTCTACTCTGGAGGTGTAGGATCAACCACACTTTGTCACAGAGCTAGAGGATGTATCAGACTATCCTCCTATTTGGAAGTACATGCATGTGCATCTCCATGTCCCTGGTCGCTAGCAGTGGAGGATCTATCAAACACTTGTCGAATGAATGCAAACATCTCACTCAGAGTGACCTCATGCAATATAGAATACCCCTGATAAGCATCAAGGAGATCACTCACTAACTTAGAGCTCACCACACGCAGACCATCCCTGGGCTCTCATGCTATATCATCAGGCATGGGGAGTTGGTAGCGGATGTAAGGATCATAAAAAGGATCTTACTAATCAACACCTGGTCTCGTATGAGATGGTAACATTTACATTCCCTAACGATCAAATGACAACTGGTCAATCTAAGTCACAATGGAGTGAATGCTATAGTACATATCTAGGCGCGCCTCCTCAAGCACAAATTCTCAAACTCCAGTGTGGGTCTCCAAACCTTCTAGAAGAACCAAAAGGTTTTGACCCTCCAATAATCTCTTACTAGGGGGTTGTGTACTATTGGAAATATATAGTGTGCCCAGTGACTGAGGGGGGGGATGAACAAGGAACCAATAAAACTTAGTCCACAATTAACTTGAATGATAACATGCATAGAACTGCAAGTAAAGAACACATAACTCATAACACAATATTTGGTTACCCAAAAGCCTTCCAAAGAAAGTAAAACTAGGGTGGGGATGTTACCCACAATATTTAGTACTGCACTAATAAATTTATCTTGTTAAAGCTTAAAATGACCACTTCTGATGGTCTACCCTGTTAGGAGCATACAAAGGACTTGTTAGGTCTGCCTTGTTAAAGGATTTATTATAATACAAAATGTAGTGCAACTCTGTTAAGCGATTTAGAGAAAGGACTGTTAGGTCCACCTTGTTAAAGGATTTTTCTAATCCACCTATGAGAATAAATCAATTGTTGATCAGCTTTGTGCAACTGTAATTGTTGATAATGATCCTTTGAATATAACTGATCACCTGATAGTGACAGATAAGTCTCTGCTATCCAAAATACTTCTGCACTTAGTTAATTTTCTTATCACATGTCTTCTGCACATATATTCATCTTACAAAACTTTCCACTTAATACTTACAACATTCACACACTTGATCAAATAAGTTAGCTTACTTATATATCATATGGAAATATACAACACTTCAAGTCGGCTTCCAATTACAAAATAATATATAACAATATATACTTTTTCAGTCTCATAACTGTCACTCAGGTCATACTATCACTTGAATGATATTGTCACTTGGATCATATTGTCACTCAGGTCATACTATCACTTGGGTCATACTGTCACTCAGGTGACTCAGAATGTCTTAAGTGTTTTGACACTAATTGACAATATGTCTTTCCATAGGGTCTACAATCTCCCCCTTTGGCATTAGTGACAAAAACACTTTATCATTGATTTCTGCAACTGTTAAGTCAAAAATATCCCCCTTTCTGACTGCTCCAGTTTAGACTTTGTTCTTCTGCTCGGGTCTGACTTGCTTTGTTTTTGTATTTTTCAAAACTATTTTGTAAAGTATATTTTCTCCATAATATATACTAAACACTATCTATACAATACACAATGATATCCTTTTCCCCCTTGTTTTTGACAAAAGGCCAAAATTTTATTTACACAGTGATCCCAAAGTAGGATAGGAAGTCACTATGTACCTTCATAATTTGAGACAAAGTGTTTTCCCAATTCTCCTGTAGTATCTTCAATATCTGCAATTCAATTTGAAGTTCTCCAGACAACTCCACCATAGTTTCAGCAACAAAGAAGTTATTTTCATGTATGAGTGTCTTGGCATGTGCAATATGTTTTTGCATGGTCTCCATGTGGGGTAGGAGCTGGATCTGTATGTTTGTGAGGGACTCTCTATTTCTTACTTCTTCTTTCAATAATTCAGCCTAAAGACCTGTTAGATACTTGATTTTTAAGAAATGAGCTGAACTGGTGCTCGGGTCAGCTGTTAATAGCTTTGCACTTTCCTTCATGTCAATATCAACCTTTGCTAACTTGTCTTTGATCAGAGTGGTAAATTTGGAGGAGTCACTTAGCTTTACAAATAATTCTACCACTTTGGCTATAGTTGTTTCAAGAGTGCTGATGGTATTTGTTAGTTGCACCTGATCAATTGCAATCTTCTTTGCAATGTTTTTGAGAACCTTGTTCTCAAATTTCTTCATAGCTTTCTCTAGTAGCTTCTCTTGACCATTCATGTCTGTATTGAACTTTTGGACAATGTCAACAAGTTGATCCAATATTTTTTCACTCTCATTTACCATATGCTTTTGATGTCTATGAGTACCCTGTTCCTCTTTCTTTCCCTTCTGATCTTTTTCTGTGTAGCTCTTTTTATCCATAGCTCACCCAAAATTTCCATTTTCTCTTCAGAAAGATTAGATTGATCCCAGTTTGGAATGACAATCTCTTGATCAAGATCAATCTCACCAACATTTATTAACTTTTCTTTTCCCTTTACCTTGGGACTTGGGGAAGGAATAAGTTCCTTTCTTTTACTTTCCTCAACCTTGCTATCAAGGTTTAGTCTTACAAGGTCAATGACCTTACCTACATCAGATGATGGTGTACGAATTGTTGGACTAATGTGAACTGATGAATCAATACTGGCAGTAGAGACATTTACCTCATCCTTCTACAGCTCGGGCATGCTTGTCTCAGTATTGATTGGAGCTTGTTTCTCAGTTCCTTCTTGGTCTAATGATTCTTCAGTCTTGTCCTTTCTTGGAGGTATGATATTGTGATTTGGAGATTGGGGCAATGATGCCATTACCTCAACTTCTATTTGTTCAGCATTAGACTCTTCAATATTTTGTACCTCAGGTAGAATATCATCCATCAGATCTGTACTTGGGATCTCTGTTTTGTCATCATCAAATTTCTCTTCAAAGATTGTTTTCCACGCTAATGTGTCTCGCTTCACTACATCTTCAATGTTCTTGTTCATAATCTGAAATGTTTTGAATCTAGGTGTATGATTATTTTCATACCTTTTTAGAGTTTGCTTGATTTATTTTCCCTTCATTGTAGGCATAACTTTCTTAAATGTCTCTTCCCTTATATCCTTTTCCATTCCTACTGCATTTGACCAGGGGATTGAGACTACCTTGAATAAATCTTCAGTCATGTAACTCTTAAACTTGGAAGGGTCATATTTCCATTTGGCCATCTTCTCAACAATTGCTTCTTTTCTTCTTTAGATCAAGAAGAGTTGTTGAGTGATTTTACAGATCTCATTTCTATACCTTCTCTAAATTCCTTAATCTTCTACTCAAGTGAAGGTGGTGATTTCTTGAAAACCACAGTATCATCTTGTTTTTCTTCATCATCACTATTTTTACCCAAATTTAGTTGTCTTTGAGACTTTCTCTGTGTGAGTACATGGGTAGGGGCCTTTTTCTATTTTGGTGCTGCCTTCCTCTTCTTCTAAGGAGGTTCAACTTTAGTTTCTTCCTTTGATTGGATAACCTCTATTTCTACATCTTCCTCTTCAGTGGTGGCAGGGGAATCCAAGGTCTTGCCATACTTTTTCTTTAAATTGTTTATCCTTTTCTCTCCTCTTTTCAATATTTTAGGGATTTCAATTTCTATGGAAATCTTGTCTTTTGCTTCCTCATATGTTCCAAAGTAAGGTTCCTTTGGATTAATAGTTTCATTAACAAGAGCTTCTATGATATTCTTAGTATTATCTATATTGACCTCATAAGAGAGAGGCTTCACCCATGCAATCCTAGGTCTCACTGCTTGAATATAAACATTGTCACAGTCAAATAGGAAACATATAGCATATTTATAGTCTTCTAATAGTTGCTTTGGGATTCTATATCTACTCTACATTCTTTTTTTGAAGTTTTCAAAGTACCCATCCATGATACTATCAAAATTATCTCCTAATTCTGCTATATAATCATTCATCTGGTGTATGACTGGTCAATCCTTCTTCCATACTACTTTACCCATAGAAGGAAAGAAATTTTCAATATAAAATAGTATATAGATCAAGAGTGAACCAAACTTACAAGAATTTGTCTTTAATACCCAGATGATCTCCATATTCTTGCCCAATTGGATGAGTTGAAGTTCTACAAGATCAAATACCATGTTCTTCTTTATAACTTTGTAGGCTAGGTCAATAGCTTCACACAGAACACTGTTGGGTCGGCTGGAGCTATATATTTTGTGAGCTATTACATGGATTCCAAACATTAATTCATTAGCAGTTACTCAATTCAATCTCATTCATCTATCGTCCCACTCGGAAATAGTCACTTTTCCCAAATCATCTCTGTTTAGGGTTTTGGTGGCCTTTGGTTTGGAAAGCATGGGAAATCCAGTGATATGGTGTATCATATGCTTTGTAATCTCTACTAGTTTATCCAACTATATTTGCATGTTATGAACATGACTAAGAACATAGCTAACCCATTTCACGTAGAAGTTCTTTGTCATATGCATGATGTGCATTAAACCCTTGGTCTCAATGTGTTTGTGCTCAGGCTTCAAGTTCCCATCCTCGCATAATGCATCAAATGCTTGGTTCATTTCTGCATCTACAAGTTCCTATAGCTTGCAGTGATAAAAACTAAAAATGTCATGTACCAGTAGTACCCTCGGAGGAATTAAAGAGTGAGCTCCCATCAAGTCTACTTCTTCAGCAATTACATGATACAATTTGAACACGGGAGGATCACAAACTATATTCCTCACCAACATCTCTGAACCCTTTTTTGCCTTGCTATTGGAAGTGGATGCCATACCTTGTTCGGACGAATTTCTTAGACTATGCTATGGAGTACAAGATTTCTCTATGTTTCCAAGTGCTCTGAATGCTCTGTGAATCGAATGCTTTGTACATAATGACCTTCTTAACTCTTCATTTATAAGAATTTTAACCATTAGGGTAAAACATTAAATGCTCCGTATAGAGTAGTTGGCAGAGCTCGGGCATAACCAAGATTTACTCATAATCTTGGCTATAGTTATTCTTTACAATTACCAATATGGCCTGACTCAGCTTGGGTAAGCTAGAGCAGCTCAGGTGTAACTTGTAATCTGACTCAGGTAGTACTTATGATATGTCCTATATGCATCAATATGTAGATTTGGACTGTTATCTCATCTAGAATAGGTGTATTACATCTTGAATAGCATAGTTCTAGTCATCTCCTTGAATCTATTATGTAATGGTAGATCCACCCAATTTGTTGTTCTGGGTGTCAGTAGATCCTTCATTGTTTTGGTCTAAATTGTTAGGAGACTTTCTTACCCATTGCTTGCTCATCGGTGTTCTAATTTTAGATACTTTATCTTTCCCATTCTCAAATATAGTATCAATCTTTTCTCTGTTCATACAGTTTCTACTTAGATGTCTGCATTGCTTGCATACATAGCATCTCTTGGTAGGATCTCCTTTTCTAAAATGAGTTTTTACATAGTTTGCACCAATGTGCCCATATTCACCACAAAGACAACATCTATACCATGTGTTGTAATCCCAACCAAAAATTTCTTTAGCCAATTGTTCAGCAGGATTCTAGTTCTTTTTTTTGCACTCGGAGGATTTGTGACCTTGTTTGTTACATTTGTAGCATTTACCTTCAAACTTGGTTTTCTCTTCACATTCACTTTCTCTATGTCCATGTTTGTTGCAACTGTAACATTTTCCTTTGAATCTTGACTTTCCATTGCTCCAACATTTGTTTGAGGTGTGTCCAGACTTTCCATAATGATTGCATGAAGGCTTGTTGTTCCTCTTTTCTCCTTGTTGAGAAGTTTCACCTTGTTCAGTATAACCTAATCTAGTCTGTCCATTATGTCTAAATTTTTTTGTCTGATCTATGCTTGTTTGTGAAATAGTTACATTCTCATTTGCTTTCTTTTTAGTATTTAGTTCAGTCTACAGTCTGTCATTATCTATCCTCAAATTGATAACTTCTTGTTTTGCATTATTGAGTTGATTTACCAAATCAGTTTGTTGAATAGACAAGTGATGGATTTCATTGTCTTTTTCTTCTAGCCTTATACTCAACAATATTTTTTCCTCTTGTGTTGTATTCTTGTAATCTTTTTCTTTTCTCTTCTTTTCTAAGACTTCACATATCCTGATTGAATTGATTTCTTGTTCTCTTTTCATTTTTCTTAGTTCTTCATCTAAGTTGAGATTCTTTGCAAGTAGGTCTTCAATGGCTGCATCAACTTCTTCTGAACTTCTATCTTTGCATATTTATTCAATACTTTCTCCTATATAGTTCTTTTCATTCAACTATACTACTAGTTCTTGTCTTCATTTAAGAGAGAGAGAGAGAGAGTTGCTCCTTTAGTTTTTCTTAACCTGATCCATGGCTACATTAAGATCTAAATTCTCATTCTCAATGGCTTTCTCCAGTCTATAGGTTTCCATCCTTTCTGATCTTTCCTCAAGCTATCAAACTTCTGATAAGAGAACCATTGCTCTGATACCAATTTTTGGAAATATATAGTGTTTCCAGTGACTAAGAGGGGGGGTTTGAATCAGGAACCAATAAAACTTAATCCATAATGAAATTGAATGATAACATGCATAGAACTGAAAGTAAAGAATACATAACTCATAACACAATATTTGGTTACCTAGAAACCTTCCAAAGAAAGTAAAACTGGGGTGGGGATGATACCCATAAGATTTAGTACTGCAGTAATAAATTTAGCTAGTTAAAGCTTACAACGACCACTTATGATGGTCTTCCCTGTTAGGATAATACAAAGGACTTGTTAGTCCACCTTGTTAAAGGATTTATTACAATACAAAATGTAGTGCAACTGTGTTAAGAGATTTAGAGAAAGGACTATTAGTTACACCTTATTAAAGTTTTTTTTTGATCGGCCTGTGAGAATATCATCCATCTCAATATGACAAAATATTTTTAAGTGTCTCTTCCCTTATATCCTTTTCCATTCCTACTGCATTTGACCAGGGGATTGAGACTTCCTTGAATAAATCTTCAGTCATACTGTCACTCGGGTGATACTGTCACTCGGATCATACTATCACTCGGGTCATACTGTCACTCAGGTGACTCAGAATGTCTTAAGTTTTTTGACACTAATTGATAATATGTCTTGCCATAGGGTCTACAATCTCCCCCTTTGGAATTAGTGACAAAAACACTTTATCATTGATTAATGAAATAAGTAACTGAGAGGGGAGGGGTGAATCAGTTACTCCAAAATAAATCCCTATCCCTTAGATGTCTAAATACTTTAATACTATTACTCGGGTGTCAAAGAAATCTTTAATGAAATTATACTTTAGTGATTAAGCGTAGAAACATAAAACATAAAATAAGTAACAAGTACACATATGACACCAGGATTTAAGGTGGAAACCCAATATAGGAAAAACCACTAATGTAACTAGTTACTAATTTTTACTCTTCTAAAGTGAGTCCTGTTACGAGCCAACCCTATTAAAGGTTACAATAACACACTTTTAGGTGTGACCTTGTTAAAGGATTTAATCACCCTGTGAGGAGTGGCCTTGTTAGAGGTCTTCAACACTTCAATCTAGAAATGCTACTTTGTGAGAGGATTTAAAAAAGACTGTTAAGTCTACTTTGTTAAGAGATTTTGATCATTGCTACAATTGTTAGAAAGTAACAATGGATTGAACTATATGTGTAAGCAACTGTCTTTTCTGATTCACATCTCTTCTTGATTGTAACTGGATCCTTGCTGATCAGATATTCTATTGCAGCTCTAAGTGTTTTGTACTTAATCAGAATCCCATCTGATTTTTCCTTCACTCTTCATATCACAGAATTCTACACTTCTGCCTTTTACTTTCGCTTCCACACTTTTTATATAAACACCACTTTCAATCCAAACTTGACCTTTCACAAATACATGGTAAGCCATGTCAAGTCGGCTTGAATAAACTCTAAATAATAAATCATAATTCAGTCGGCCTCATATAACCATTTAATTACATAGTATAAATCACTGCTAGTCGACTACAAATGAATGCCCGACCAAGACTTAAATGCCCGAGTGAACTCGGTCAAAATTGAACTTCTTCAATGTTGGACCTCAACTCATTCTGTTTACCAACTGTGCTCGGTTTGAATGTAGATGTTAGTGTAAAACCACTACATAAGTGTATATACATGTGTAACATCAATGAAAATACACAATTGAATAATTGTCTTCAATAATCTCCCTCTTTGGCATTGATGGCAACACATTATGTCATAATACAAAGAATTATGGAGCAAAAAAAAAATTCTTTAATGTCCTTAGCTTCATTCTGATTTTCCCTCTGACAATGTCCTTAGTTTCATTCTGATTCTCCCTTTGACAATGTCCTTAGCTTCATTCCGATTCTTATGTATTATAGAAAACTCTCCTTCTTTGACAACATATGCTAAAGACTCCAATTCCATAAATACTATTTCTCTTTTAAGTTTTAATGTACATGAATATACTGATTAATCTGCAATGGGCTCTGATATATCTGCATCAACTGGAAGATTTTTACATTCACTCGGGTTGATGCATCACTAAACTGTATTTTAGTGACCTTTAGGTAGGGGAAGTACCCCTAGTTTTTCTCTAAGATACAAGAATGCATCCCTAGGTAAGGGTTTGGTGAATATGTCTACAACTTGTTCTTTGGTGTTTACATATTCCAACCTTACTTCTCTATTATGTACTAATTCTCTCAAGAAGTGATATTTTATTGCTATGTGCTTGGTTTTAGTTTGCATCACATGATTCTTTGATGTACAGGCTACTATTATCATTGGTTCTCTGAAATCCAATGCTTATTAGATAGCTATGTAGTCTTTCATACAAGGCTCTGGGCACTTGCTTTAGTCTATACAATGCTTTGTGTAGCTTGCAAACCATATTTCTTCTGTTGGGTTCAAAAAAGCCTTTTGGTTGTTCAATGTAAACTTTCTCTTCTAGGATTCCATTAAAAAATGAAGACTTCACATCCATCTGATATACTTTGTATCCTTTATGTGAAACATATGCCAGAAGATTTCTGACTCCTTCAAGTCTTGCAACATGAGAAAAAATTTCTCCATAGTCAATACCCTCTTCTTGAGCATATCCTTTACAAACTAGTCTGGCCTTGTTTCTAGAAACTTTTCCATTTTCATCCATCTTGTTTCTGAAAACCCACTTGGTTCCAATCGCATTCTTGTCCTGGCCTAGGTACAAGAGTCCAAGTTTTGTTCTTCTCAATTTTCTCAATTTCTTCATTCATTTCCTCTATCCAACTTTCATCATTCAATGCATCTTTAACAGTTCTAGGTTCTAAGAAGAAACTGTATGAATAGAGAAAAGATTGATACTAGCTTTGAGAATGGGAAAGCTAAAGTCTCTGAATTAGCAAAGATAGTTTCTTACACATATAGGTCAATCCATTATTACTTTCTAACCATTTTAGAAGTGATCAAAATATGTTAACAGAGTAGACTTAACAATCTTTTGTAAATCCTCTCACAAGGTAGCATTTCTAGAATGAAGTGTTGAAGACCTCTAACAAGGCCACTCCTCACAGGGTGATTAAATCCTTTAACAAGGTCACACCTAATAGTGTGTTATTTTAACCTTTAATAGGGTTGGATCCTAATAGGGCTCACTTCAGAAGAGTGAAAAATAGTAACTAGTTTCATTGGTGGTTTTTCCCATATTGGGTTTCCATGTTAAATCCTGGTGTCATAAGTGTACTTGTTACTCATTTTATGTTTTATGTTTCTACACTTAATCACTAAAGTATAATTGCATTAAAGATTGCTTTTACACCCGAGTAATAGTATTAAAGTATTTAGTCATCTAAGGGACAAGGATTTGTTTTGGAGTAACTGATTCACCCCTCCCCTCTCAGTTACTTATCTCATTTCCAATAGTGTACATCAGGTCATCTGAACTTATTTGCAAATCTTCCGCACCCCTGACCTGCATGTCATGTAAATTCTATGTAATCAACATCATACCCTAAATGGATTTCTACATACAATTATTTGCAGAAATAGAGTGACACCTCATCCTTTTGTGGTGACATATGATGGGCTGCCAACCATCTAGGATATATGAAGGGGACCACAAGGTCATCCTTAAAATTTGTCACTCCATAAGTTCTCACAACTTTCTTCTCTAGGTATTTAGGTCCAAACATGGCCTTAACATTGTTCAAAGACACATCCATGTAAACAATTCTCTATGTGACTATCCTTGATATTGTACTAGATAAGCTCTGATAGAATGTGTTAATGGAGGTGTCATCATAAGGTTTGTATGATTTAGCCTTCTGAATCATACTCATAAGCTCAGTGTGAATGCATCTCAACCTCTCCCTATTAGGGAGGACAACAATATTAAAGATATCACTAAGTGGTGGGACTCGATCCAGAGCATGGAGCTGTAGATGGAAGAAGTCTAGATTTTGGAAGATCAGATGGATGCTGATTAGTTTCTGTGCTGGAAGTTTTTTGTTTCTATTTTGCTGGAAGTATTTATCTGTTCATTGTTATTTTTTATTGTAATTTTCTTTAGTGTTTAATCTGGGGTTTAGCCCTTTTTTGATTTTCTATCATGTTTGACAGTCCGTAGTTGTTTTGGTGCTTTCTTGTCTATCTTATTGGTTCTCTGTAAATGGTTTTGGGGTTCCTTCAAAACCTGTTGTTACCTTAATTAAAAAAACAATATTTTTTAGCATCCGCTCCAGAGTAATTTTTAGTGATGAATATTCACCTTTTGGCAAATTTTGGGAAATATTTTTGGCGGAATTGGTGAATCATGCATGATATACGGTGGCCCAAATCGCCCAATCTTGACATGGTAACGGTTAAATATTAATTGGAATGGCCAATAAGATTTTTTGTTTGACGAGGTTGACCAATATATTTGCCTTTAACCAATCTGACGTGGTTCTTTTAATGGTCTCTTATTCTCCAAGGGTATTAATTATGAATTGCATATAAAATCTAAAATAGCCTAATGGTTTATATTGTTATCTTAACCATGACGTATTTTTCCACCCGTTAATTAATTGTTATATAGACCAAGAGCTATTTTGCCAATCATTAATTAATTGTTATATAGACCATGGCCTATTTCACCAACCATTAATTAATTGTTATATTGACCAGGACCTATTTCGCCAACCATTTGTTAATTCCTACATTCAAGTCAACACATTTTTGCCAAAAGCCCAAGAATTTAAAAAAAATGGAAATTTGAATCATGGATTAATATAAATTAATATGAGATTTGTTAGTCTTTTAGTTTTCATGTCTTGTTACAAAATTTTGAGGGCCAGATTTACAAATAGAAATCTTGCAATAGTAAATAGAGGATTCAACATTTTAGAGAATCCAAATTTAGAGGAAGCTAGACCAAGGTAAGCAATTATTTGTTCACATTTCACAGTATTGCTATTAATTTCATAGTGACTTGTGAGAGGTAAAGATGTCGGATAAGGGTGACTATCCTGAGTATCCTCACTCTCAGGCTGCTAAAGGGATTGAGATGTCAGGGGAGGTTAATCTTGAGACTCAGAATTTTCACTATGCTTAGGGAAGTGAAGGGATTGGAAAGCTAGACAAGGGTAAGAATCCTAATCGTCAGGGAAGTGAAGGGCAAGGTAAGACTCCTCAGGGAAGTGAAGGATCTGGGAGGACATCAAAGAGCCCAAAACTTAAATATACTACCATAAAGGCTTTCTTTGGAATTGGAAATGTTTTTGCTCCATCAACTTCTGCAATTGCAAGTGCAAAAGCTATTCACAGTAGCTCACTAGTACCACTACCACAAGCTGGGGTTGTCATTGAGTTAAATGAAAACCAAAATGCATCAAATGAGGATAACAATGGCAGCATGACAGAATATTTTATAAGGGATACGCAGAACCAGTTGGATGAAAATACTAGCAATGAAGATAATAATGATGTTGGTAGGAAGAAAAGAAAAAGGGAAGTAAAAATGGGATGAGAGTGAGAAATGACAAGAAATTTTAAGGTTGATTGGGTAGCAAAGTACTGGTTCATTGAACCAATCCTAAACAATGATGAACAACCAACAGAATGTAGGTGTAAGATTTGTACCTGGAAAAATAAAAGAGAGAAGAAGTTGCAGCTAAACCTTGACACTATAGAAAAGCATATTGGTAAGGTTCATGAAAAACATATCATAGATGGAAAAGAAATATAAGTAGTGAGATGGAAATCAAAGGAAGAATGTCTTCAAGTTAATTATGCCATAGAATATGAAGAGCATAACAAGAGAATGATAGCAATTGCTAGTAGTGAAAATCCATTGAAGGTTGGGTTTAAATATGCAGCCAATGAAGCAAAACCTGGCAAAGACTATTCAGATGAGTGTTGTTTTTCATATTATGTCCATTGGGCATCTTATGAGAGACTTCTCAAAATATGGTAATTTATTATCCTATTTGAGAGTTCCTCACTATCCTATGTCACATTGGTCAACAAACATTGGATGGGTAATGGAAAACTGTCTTTCTGAAGTGGAAAAGGAAAATTTACAGGAGAAAGTAAAGTAGTCCATATTCATTTCATTAAATCCATAGATGAAGTTACTACAGTAGATAACACTACTTCGGTCTATATGCATGTGTATACAGTAAAATAGCATGTCTTCCAAGCTCATCTACTGTGTGTTCGTAAAATGAGGGGCAATTCAAAAGTAGAAAACTTATATTTTGAAGTGAAGAATGCTTTGAATGAAGTTGCTGGTATGGATGATTTGACAATTGGCAAGAAGTTAGTGTGTGTTGGAGCTGATGGAGTTGTAGTAATGCAAGGCCAAAGGATTGGTATTTGTGCAAGATTACAAACTAGTATTGCACCTTACATTCTTGGCATACATTGCATGGCCCATCGAATGAATTTAGCATATAAAATTGTTAGTGATTTTCCTACAGTGTCAAAATTTGAAGATCTAGTTCACGAGCTATACTCTTACTTCTACAGAAGTCCTAAACATTTTACATAATTTAAGATTTTTTCAGAGGGAGTAACACCAGGAAACAAGCTTCTCAAGGATGTTGAGACCAGATGGATCTCTTTGCATGGACCAGTAGAAAGAGTTCTAATAGAATATCAATCCTTGATCAGACTAATATATGTGCAACGCCTCCTAGTAGACAAAGCTCCTAATTTGTTACATAAGTTAAGTGATATAGAGACTCTATTAACTTTAGGTAGTCTTCTCCCCATGCTAGATTTAATGAACAAAATTTTTAATAAAGCCCAAGATAGAACTATGTATATCCATGAGTATAGAAGTTTACGTAGAATGACATGCATTACCCTGGATTGTCTATACTCAGATATGAAAACAATTCAAAGCCCAAATTTTTTTAGGTGGAAGACAATTACAGATTTGAATCATGATGAGAATTCTTTACAATTTAATGAAAAAATGATTTATGTGTGTTTGTGAAAGGATATGAAATACCAATGCACCAATCTAAGATGGGCAAGCAAGGAAGACTACTTCCAATTAAAAGGGTTGATTTTGACATGATTGTTAAATCTGTTAGTGATAATTTGAAGTCAATTTCCTACCAACTTTAAAGTGAGATTCATGCAAGATTCCCTCGAGAAGAAATTCTTGAAGCCATGGGTTGTGTGTTTCCTCATTTTTGGAAAAAATTTGGAAATAAACAAACCGATGCGCATATCTTTCATAAAAAAATTAATGAATTGATAAGAGAGTTTTCAAAACATGCAGATTGCAATGGACAACTAATTGAAGGAATTTTAGATTCAGCTAATCTTAACAAAAAATGTAGACAATTTGCATCATGTATGAAATTGCAGATAAAAAACTTGGAGAATCCATTTGAACCTAGTGCAATAACTAGGCTTTGGAAAAGGATAGAGCAGAGTGAATTATTGCATGATTTAATATCAGAATATTCAAACTTTTTGATTTATGTCAAACAATGATATTGAGGTCGGTGGAAGATGAAAGGGTTTTCAATGCATTGAGGTTTTTGAAATCAAAGATTAGAAACAAACTAGACAGAATTTTGGAAACTTGCTTGAGGTTGTTTGTAACTTAGTACAATGTTAGAGACTTTCCTTATGATAGGGAATTGGCAACTTGGAATTCCATGCATGAAAGAGGAGGGCTTTTGAACACTTCAAAACCTAGTGGTACTGGTGCTACTAGTAGTTCTGAGAAAAATGATGGATCTTGGTCCCAGACTCAGAATTAAGATGAAGAATTTTCTGATTTTGAATACCCAAATTAGAATGAAGAAGAAGATCTTGCTACTAGTCAATTTCAGGAGTTGGATTCCATGTGGGATATAGAAGCTGCAGAGTGCTCACTAAGTGAGTGAAGCGATTTAGAATTAGCATTCAAATTTTGGTTAATAGGTATTTATACATTGTAATATGTATACATATTACCTTTTAGTTATTACTATACTTGTTGGACTTGAATATTAACAATTTGACTCATATTACAAGTAATAAGTATTGTTCATGATTTTTTTAATTTGAATTTAGATTTTTATAATTTGAATTTTGATTATTGTAATTTGTAATTTGAAGTCATGATTTTTGTAATGTAGAATGTTCATGAAATTCGAAGTATATACTATAACTATATAATTATTAATTTCCTTTTTCCCCACTATAAAGTGTAAACACCTTGGCCCTCAATGCCTCATAATCATGCATCTAAGTTAATATGTTATTTGAAGAATCAAGAATCAAGATTCAAAACATAAGCTGGCCTGGTTCTGAAGTTACTCAAACAATTCATCTAACCATGTCTTAACTTTGCTACATGTAAATTAGAGGCCTTTGGAACCCTTCCTAAGTTACGGTGATGGTCTTCTTAACATCTCTGCTATCATATAACCTTGCAAAGTCCCGCACAAAGCCTTTCATAACCTCTAAATTGTTTAATCTTGTAACTAAGTAACCTTTCTGAAGATACACCAATCTGCCAAATGCTTCATCGCAACTTCATAACTGCCAACACTAATGGCCAACAAACCCTTGTGAATCCTTGTAACCACTTGATCATTACTATCATAGGTTCAGAACTATGCCTGACAAAGTGACAAATATTAATCCGACCGTTGACACATGTCACATTCCATTCCTTGGCACTTTCCACATGGCATGCAACTAACTGTCACTTTCAACACCGTTACGCACTGTCACTTCAACACTTTTAACTAACTATTGCTTTAATTTTAAATTTATGCATGTCGTTATTCGGGAGTCCCTCGTAAGTTTGGAACCCATCGAACCATCACCATCCTAACCACTTAACCATTGAGAAGTTACGAAATAGCCCAGTGTTACTTTGGAACATTGTCGGTGGTCAAAGCATCATAATTTCCTACAAATTTTCAATTTATTATTTGTCATACTCATTAGTCATTCCTGAATCCTAATTTACTAATACTAAGCATTTACTTAATTCCTTGAAGATAAAGAATTTACTTAATTTAATAATTCCTAAATTCCTAATTTCCTAAAATCAAATATTAATATAATAATATGGCATTATACATTATTAAAATATACTTATATTAACTTCCTTGAAATTTATACATCAAATTCAATGATCAATGATCATAGTACCCGATACTTCTATCAGAAAATTACAAACTATCCTTGTATAATTGTATTAACTTCCTTGAAATTTATACATCAATGTCAATGATTAATGATCATAGTACCAGAGACTTCTATCAGAAAATAAAAACTAACATTGGTAAACAAGCTTGGAAATAGTTATAAGAGTGATAGCTGGCAGCCTAGATTCTTCAGAATCAGTCTTGGTTTGCACCAAAGGTGTATCCATAGTAGGTGAACTGCAAAGATAAGATACACTGTTTGAATTAACTGACCTCCCTCTATTGGCTCTTCATCTAATTCCATAATTGTCTCAACTACTTCCATCATCCATGTCTATGTGACAAGGCTTGAATCTCACCAATATTTTCCCACACCACAATTTCCCTCTTTGATGGCCAAGTTATCGCTCTAACTATATCCAATTCTTCAAGGCATTTGATCCACTTAGCATCTGTTATGAATCGAGATTCAACAACAAACTTATTCATGTCAATCTCCTGCTTGTACAATTCATCCACAACTATAAAAAAAAAAGTTGAAATGTCAGCATCACAAACAAAATAAGAAGCCACCTTGCTAGCATCCAAAATTTGGTTGAAAGAATCAACCCACTCCTTCCAATCCTTCAACTGTCCCTCTATGTCCACAATAGTAGGGATATATCCTTTAGACTCTTCAGCAGAAAACTTTAGCTTTTCTTGAATGTTTTTTAACTTTCTAGTGAAAAATGCATACAAATACTTTACTAATAACACCATTTCCTTAACATCAATTATTTTGTCAGGTAACTCAATTTTTTTCCCATTAGTAAAATTAACCTCTCAAAGAATTGCAAGTATGGGGCCCAAGTATTAAATAATGGGGTTAGTACAGACAAGGCATTAGAAAATTTATATTCTGCCCCCTACAAAGAAATGAATGTGCTATGAATGATTGTAGACTTCCCTTTTAAAACATTTACTCTGTGCAATACCAACTTCTTCAACGTCTCCTTTTCAGCAATTCCTATATCAATAGGCTAATCAACGTCCATTATTATGTTTTTCATTGCAAGTTCTAGAGCTAAGCCCCCCTCATACTCAGTTTGGACCCCAGCATCACAAACCTCTGTAAATGCCCTGGATTATTTTTTAGACTATTTATTTCATCTTTTAACTCCTTTGTAGTCTTATCCAGGACAAAATTCTTCTTCAGTTCCTCTTCAAAATTTTTCCTAGTTGACTCATAATCTTTGAATGTCCTTGCTAGCCTGCTCTCTAAGTCCTCAACCACTACCTTATTCATGGAGGATGCATAATGTAGGATATTTTCTATCTCTGATCATGTAGTGTCCTGCAACCTCCATATTGATTGGCTTCCCTATTTTGTGTCTTAGATGTCAACCAATCTGGGCTTATTAGATTTTGGGGCCACACACCATACTACTAGTGTCTTACTGTCCATCTTGAATCCAGAACCCCTTTCTAGACCATCAGGGCCAAAAGCTTCATAAGCTACATCTTTATCTTGCCTCTTGATTTGGTCAATTAAGAATGAGAACTCCAAGTCCCATCCATGGATCAACAACATGCCACTTCTCTTCAAAAGATCTCTTTCCTTCTC
>MU224909.1:264758-275726 GCA_018584345.1 Thuja plicata
ATTTTCTAACTAGTAAAGGAAATCTATTCCTCACAATACCTAACATGTTCATTATTGGATCCACAAAATCACTATAAAAAGCAATGGAATTAGAGAAATGGTGACTTCTATCCCATAACCTTGTCCAAAGCTGAAGCGGAACAATTCCTCCTGCATTCTTGGTCTAGTTGATGAACTCTGGGTTGATGTAGCCAATATTGCAATAGAGGATTAGGTGCATCAGCATGGAGTAGTGATTGAAATTAAAGTTTTTCAAATCAGTATTTGTCATCATCAACTGAGTGTGCATTAAATTTATTATGTGCCCCACACAATCAAACTCTTTGTTGGTGTACAGGTCCTGAACATCTTTAGCCATGACATAAATGTCAGGAGTCAATGTCAAACCTCCATCTATTCCAATAACTTTGTGTAGACAATAGATGGTATTTTGAAATTAGGTAAAAAAATCTCAATATCAAATGAAACTGAAACCTTCTTCGGCAGTAACCTTGCCTCTTTATTTTTTCTAGGAATATGCTTCCTCATAACCTTTCCAGTGTAGTAACTATTTTGTCTATAAAACAAGGCCTCCTCCTCTTCTAGGTCAAAATCCATGCTCATATGTCCCTGAAGGTCGAAAGCTTGAATAAAAGTTACCTTGTCTAACATGTAGAGTATAGACTTGTCCTTCCTCTGGAAAGCTTGTGTCACTGAATTGTATGATTCAATTAGTGCTTTCATGAGGTCTACATCAAAAAATACCTGAGGTACTATCAACTTTCCCAAGTTCCTATCCCATGGGTTTGATATAGGAGGGCCTCTCAATCTATTGTTATAGAAATACATGAAGAGATCATACCCAGTTGTGTTTTGGTAGACAACATCCCTGCAGAACGCATAAGGGTCCTTCCATTCATAAGTGTTAACCGACTACAAATTTGAGGATCCAGGCAAAAGTTTCATCCATTCTTTAGCGTATATGTTTGTCCTCTTTGTTCTTGAAGGAAAAATCTTTCCCGATACCACAACAACATCAGGAGATCCTTGTTCTGTCATTCTTTATGTATACTAAACTCTAAGCAATAAGCTCCTTTTTGCACTTAAAGGTTTCAACTCTCTGTTGCTCTTCAATTCTAAAAATTATGGATGCTCTGTGAAGTGTGAACTGTCTTTAATAACTAATAATAAACTCACAACCAGCCACCAGGCCACCTACTCTATTAAAAATTAAAATCTCATCAAGTGTACATGCATAAAATTAGTAATTACCTTTTTCAAAAAAGTGTCACTGTCAACTGTCACATTTGGCGGTGATCTGAGAGAAAATAATTGGTGTGTTTCTGAAGTTACACTAATGGTACATCTAACCCTAGGTCCCTATCTCAACTTTTCTAAATTGCTACCTGCAAATCAGGGGCCTTGGGCCTTAGTCCTTTGAATTTGAAATCCTATAACTTTGAGACTTGCGAAGTCACGCAACACCTTTTTGAAACTTCAGGACTATTGAACTGACTAGGGAAATGAAACCTTGAGATGTTACAAAATAGCCTAGCATGACACTTGTACTTTGTAAGTTTTAACCACCATCACAAACAGCCAAGAAACCCTACCGAAGCTCTACAAACATTCCATTCTTTGGCACTTTCCATGTGGCATGCAACTTACTCTCACTTTTCAACACCTTATGAAGTTACGCACAAAGTTAGTTGGGACTTCAGAACCCCTAACCATCAGAAAAATTTAACCATTTAGAAGTTAAAAAATAGCCAGGTGTAACTTCAGAACCCATAACCATCATAAAAGATTAACCCAGAGAAGTTACGAACTTACAAAATAGTCAGGCATAACTTTGGAACTCCTAATCATCATAAAAACTTAACCATTGAGAAGTTATGAAACAACCAGGTGTAACTTCGGAACATGTCACCATCATAATAAATTAACCATTGAGAAGTTACAAAATAGTCAGGTGTAACTTTGGAGCTTGGAGTGGGTTCCAAATTTCCATGTGCCATGTGGGATTTAGATTTCAGAAGCGTCAGACTTCTCATTCAGTTAGTGAAGTGAATAATGATTTAGCATTCTGAATCAGTTAATAGGTATTTATAATTTTATATAGTTCATCATAGTTCGCACTCACAGATACTTCAAAGTTGAAATTAATTAATAATTACAATTTACATATTTTTCAATTTATAAAACTATTGTTCAATTTCATGATTCATGTAACATGTTACTATATTGAGTATTTAGTATTGAAATTTGAAGTATTAGAAAATAACGCATAAAACTAAAAATAGTAACACTATTTGAAAAATATTCTTTTAGTTCTCATATGTATAGAGTATTACTATTAAATTCAAAAAATGGTATTAGGTATACATAATATTGGTAACTTAATCACTTATTGAGATTCATTGAGTGACTGAAGTTCTGAACGGTTGTGGTTTCCCCAGAAGGAGAAGCGACAAGCTTCCAACCGTTTCCAAAACTAAAATGAAAAGTACATTTGAATTTTGTATTTACAAATTATAAGTAACAAAAATTTTCCTAAGATCCATTGAAGTTTTGAATTTTTAGAAGAAATTACAAAAGCCTAGTCTGATAGTCTGACAGTCAACTCCTACATATCCTAATGCTAATAGACTAATAGTAATTTGTTAATATGTTATAGTATAAACTATAATATAATAATACTATCCACAAAGAAAGAAAAGATCAGTTGATGCGCAAACCAGCAAATAACTGGATCATCTCCTCCTGTAACCCCTCCTCATCGAAGCCATGATCATAAAAAATGGCGTGCATCTCCTCCTTGTCATGTTCTACTTCAAGTTCAAACATGTCGCTTTGGTATCCAGCATAACTGGTACCATGTTCCCATGTTGCTAACATAAGATGACTGAGGACATCCTACTGAATCTCCTCCTCCATAACCAAATTTGGTTGGATAACAGGTTCTAGGCTATCATTTGATGATCCCTCAGCTATTGGAAGACCCATTCTGTCATCTAAGATTCCAAATTTAGAAATTTAGAAAGCACCCTATGTTATGCAATTTCACTACCAAGGAGTATATAAAGAAAATAATCACCAGCTTGCCAGCCACAATAAATTTTGAAGGAATGTTTCACGTAAGGTGGCTTACCTTAGAAAAGGAAATTAATGAATATCAATAAACAAAAATTATAGACATTTGTAATATGTATCCTGCATAACTTGGCGCCGAAGTCAAAAAGAAAAAAAATTAATATTGATGAATAACACCTCATATCCCATAAAATTATCCTTTTTAATGTCTAATCAAAATCTTGGCCTGGATTATGTACTACTCAAGTTACACAGACTATCAGCGTGTCCTCAGAACCACCATTCCTAGCTGCGATTTTAAATTTTGAACTAACAACTTGGCAGCCACATTAAATTTTAAAGGAATGTTTCACGTAAGGTGACTTGACTCCGAAAAGAAAAATAATGAATGTTTACAAATCACAGCTCATATCTCGTATAAATTATCCTTTTTAATGTCTAATAAAAATCTTAGCATCGATAAGTCTCTTTAATAATTAATTTCACTTCAACCTTTAATGCTAAACCTTTAACTCCTTTCTTACGACCTCAGCCAGACCCACTGGGACACATGGCATCACAACTTAATGGATTTTATGCTAGATTACATGCATCTTGATCATAATTAATTAATTCATCCATTGGATCTTTTAAGAATTGTTAGCACTTTAATCTGTGGTCACCTTCATGTTAGTGCAACCCACGTCACCACAGGGACGTGCATCACTCAGACTTGATCGCTTATGTAGTAGATCTTGCGCATCTTTACCACAAGTCATTAAGTGAGCCGTTGGATTCATCTACACTTTAATCTCCATCAAACTTTATGCAACAGGGCACATGTCACCACAGGGACACACGTCATTCTGACTTAATGACTTATGAGATAGATCTCGATCATCTTGAGATTAAGTCATTAAGTAGGTTGTCTGATCAAACATGAACTGCATGTTGCTTAACCTTCAAATTATGCTAGACCTGCTACTGCTACATGTCATCACCACTTAATGACTTATGAGATAGATTTTGTTCATCTCGGGACTAACCTATTAAGTGGACCGTTAGATTAAAACATATCAGCTCAACACATAATATTAAATAAAAGACTCACGGTCTTTCAAACTTAGGGATTATTAAAGTGCTAAAGACTTAGGATAAATTGAACACAGCCCCATTTAAAAGAACACATGGTGGACACATAAATTAAGTTATGAAAAAGGTAATGTAAAAATAGAAACCACTTCAACACTTAGGGTTTTAAAACAAGATTTACACTTGAAGACTTTTAAACAAGGGTTTCAAAATTTACACATGACCTTAAAATGAAGCTTGCAAACTGTTAGCAATTTTTCATGTTGAATCACTATATAGCTTATCCAGCTTGACTCTCAAACTCCCAACTCCAGATTCATATAGGGAAAAGGATAATTAACAGGGATATAATCCTTCTACACTTCAGGCTCCACAAACCCAGGTGGGTGCACCTTTAATAGACTATTGATTCTCAATAAACCTAAAAGTGGAAAAACTGATTTACTCCAGTATTGAACTACAACATTTGACAACACACCCTATTGATGAACATCATTAACTTTATGTAAAACTTAACATGCCAAACAATAAGCTTAACAAGAGCTATTATCAGTGTAATAAGGAAATTCATCCTTCTTCTTTTTACAGTGCTAGACTTTGGAAGGATAACCTACCGATTCTCTCTTTAAGGAATCACCAAAATGAATTATACCTTATGAATACAATCAAACATGAATATTCTCAGTAACAGAAATGTAAAGATTAATTTGATTTAAGATTGATGATGAGAGATACTTATCAAAACTTAGACCAGTGCCTAATCCCAGGAAAGGAGTCCAATGAGATGTAAATCCATAGAAAATAAATTAATAAGAACACAAATAAAATCCTAGATAGAGTTCCTTACAAACTATCCTCTCATTCTCAGATCCATGTATCAAATTTTCATACTAATACCTAGCCCTCTGGAATTACTCACAAGATTGACTCCCTCCTTGAAGGAAAATCACAAGTAATTGCACTATTACTTTATAACCAGTATGTTTAAGATGCCTTACAAACTAAACATACAAGAGCATGAACAAAAGTACAAAAAGACACCATAGATCTGAAACAGGATATTCCATTGTATTTTATTAATACCCTTCTGTTTCAATATATTCAGACAGACCAAAGTGTGAAAAAATAAACAAAATATCAAGTCTGCTTTGCAGTTGTAAATTCACCATCCTTTACAAAGCATTCTAACTTTCAATATATAGTTTACTTTAGTCATCTTGGAATCCTTAAAAATCAAGGATGCAACAAGCTTCTGATGACTATGCTAAAAGACAAAACCTATGACCCATATATAAGACAAAAAAATAGGTGGAATGATAACCACTTTTGTTACAAGATATTCAAAGTAGTTTGTCTTCTGACCGTCTGGTTATTGTACTTGCTTTAAACTTGTTCATAAATAACCATCTGGAATTTTTTGTCCTTGATCTTGTTGATGTAGAATATTTTTCCTTTACCTGTCTCATTCAAATTGTTGGGAAGCATTGTCACTTGTTGTCTTCTACACATTATCACCTTCTTGTTTTTCAACTGCATTATACCTATCCTTACATGACATATACACCTCATCACTTGGCCAAGCGAAGCTAATGACTTCATCCTTCTTGTTGTTGATTTTATTCCAGCTGACATTTTCCTTTTCAACTTCCTCTGTCCAAAATTCAAAAAATGATCTGGCCTTACTGATGATCTCAACAATTTGAACAAACAAATGTGTGCTTTCCAAAGTAATAATATTGTTGGTTCTTGTTCCAATGCCTCATTTAGTTGTCTTAGCCATAATGCTTGATTATTTATCTCACCACTCTTCTTGAAAAGATTATTCAATATTTCATAATGATCCTTTGAATATTCTCTCCTTAGAGTTTCTACCTTCCTCAAAATGATGCTCCTCTTGATGTCCAAGTCTATCAGTAATTTGAAACATTTACAAGTGCTACTCAATATGATATCAAAATTAATTTCTTCTTTGGATTTAGTATAGAAGAATTTCAATTCTTCTCTCTTTCCCTTCCATCTATCCATTATTGGATCCCATTTATCCTTATCTACATTATATTCATTCAATATCCTGACAATTTTCTTTCCTTGTGAATAAATGGTCATAGGAATTAACTCCTGAGAACATTGCATGATATTGGTATGTATTTTATCAGCATACTTTTGTTTTACCCATGCCTCTTCTTCTTTATATTCTGCAGACTCCTCAATCTATTTCTTCCTTGATTCTTCTAACTTGGTTATTTCAGCAATTAATCTTTCTTTCTCTAGTTCCAATTCTTATTGTGTGGTGGGACTTGATGGCATGGGAGAAGGGGGATTAGTTATAATTGGGCTTGATGATGAGGGCTGGTGAGGATCTTGTGTAATCATCCTTTGAGGAGTAAACTGGGCTATTTTTTGCCTTCAAGGATGGAAATATTTTTATCCTTTTCAATAGATTTTATCACCTCATCATTATAGGCCTTCATGACTATCTCATACTTTTCCCTCGGGATTTTGAGTTCTTCTTCTTGTTTCTCAGCTACTTTCATGCCCAATTTTGCTGATTCCAGGGTAAGGCTAGTTGCTTCTACCCCTGAGGTGTATGCTACTCTTCTTATCATGAGGCTACCTACATGTTCAGCATGATCATCTCCATATGTTCTTTTTTTGTCTTTCTTCTTTATAGACCACATTACTAGTGATGCATGTTCTTCACTAAATTTAACACCACTAGACACTCCACTAGTGTTCATTGGTTTGGTCTCTTTTCTAATAGCATCAAAGACAATGGCATCAACAAGATCCTACTATGGCATAATGAGAACTCCTTCTTTCTTTACCACTTCTCTGCCTTCTTCAGGAGTGATTTTGTCAAATTTGGCTACCAACTCTTGCTTTATTTCCTTTTCAATGTCATGTTTATCCCTGTTAGGTTGATCATTTTGCAATTTATGACATTTTTATCTGAATTCATTACTGTGAATTCTCCAAAGGAATTGAATAAAGGCCCTTGCCTTAAAAAATTGATCATCTGATAAGAATTCATCACTAGCTTGCTTAGTGATAGGATCCAACTCCTTCCCAGCAAACTCAGCTACTGTTAAGTCCATTTGAGCATGTTTGGGTGCCTCTGGCACTCGTTCTTGCAACTTTTGAGTTGTAACAAATATATGCCATGTATTCTCCATTTTCACTAATTTCTCAACAATGATCTATTCATCCATGTGTAGGGGAGATTGGGAAGGGGCATAAATCTCATCTTGTTGTTTATCTCTTCCTTCCACCCTTTGCCTTTTTGGAGATGGCAATGATTGGGTACTAAAGTGTAATGTCCTCTTCCCTTTTGGATCAGAGGTCTTTTCAACTCTAGGGAGGATTGTACTATAGCCTCTTCGTTGGTACACCACATATTTCCCTGGTTGAACTACCCTTCCCTGTGAAGCTCTGCTCAAAATAGCCTTAGCCTTTTCTGGCTCTATTTCCATTACTTTCTTCTTCTTCTAGTCTAGGGATTGCATAATATCTTCAAACATGCTCATCAAGGATTCTACCTTCTTCACCTAGGGCATAAATTCTTTCAGGGGATCATATGCTCTATCAAAATGGTGGAAAAAATCTAAGGATTTCTTATATGCTAAGCACTTTTCCTTCTTGATTTCTTGTTCCATCAAATCAAATTCATTTCTAATTATATCCTGAGGAAAATTAATTTGATGATCTAGAGCTAAACACTTAGTTCTTTTCCTGAACATATCAATAATGAATCCCTAATTTTTTGCACACCTTACCACTGATGTTGCCAACTATTAAGGCTCCAAGTATTTGTCAAATTGGGTCCATCCCCTTTAGTGATAATGAAGTTGTGTACTTTTGTGATGGTAGGGAAAATGCTACCTTTCATTTTTCCAGTCAATGCTTCCTCTTGTAGCCCACCCAGTTGTCTAAGGATTTTTTCTAGACCTATCTTGAGTGGAACCCTATAAGGGAGGACATTTGAAGTTCCTCTGAAACCATAGACCCTGATAACTATAGAAAAAAGGTATAGAATGAAGTCACCCCAATTGTGAAAAATCTACAGCTCTTTAGCATACTCCATTGGTCTCAGAAGTTTTAACACATCTATGTGAATCCTTGGGTTCTCTGTGCATAACAATGATCTGAGCCTAGAAGAAAAAAATCTATCAAAATTAACAAAACTCTCCTCTTTCCTATCCCAAGATAAATTTGTACTCCACAACTGAGCCAGCGGAAATTCTTCATCATCTTGAAATTTGATAAGATTCATTTCTTCTTCAAAATAGTCAGCATTATTATATAAGATCATGTGCATCATCATAGAATACCATCCCATTGGCTTAGCTATCTTAGCCTCTTTTATGCTTACTAGAGCTTGATGCTTTAAATCAGCAATGTGAGTAGTAAAGTCATATACAACAAACAAATGTGGATGTAAAATATGAACCATCATAAGCATAAAGTGAATGGGCATTGTTTCCTCCTCATCTTCTCCTAGAGCATGACACAGGGCATTATACATCCCTCTAACCTTGCCATTAAAATATTCTAATTTGAAGGGCTTTGGTGTGTTAGGGCCTACTACAATTAAACCCCCTATTTTATTGAAACATTCTTTCAAAGGCCCGGTTCTGAAATACTCCCTTTGAGCCTTGTACACTTCTTTGAACTTCTCAAAATCAATTTCATCCATCTGAATAGAAAGGTCACTCAAATTGAAAACTTTTCTAATCTCATCAGATGTGACACTTAGTAATACATTCCCATTTGTATCTCTCAAAACCCTGGACACCTTATCATAAGCTCTAGCAATTGTAATCAACAAATATGTATCCATAAACACTCCAGAAACTATCAATTTTCCTACATCCAAGTCCCATATGTTAGAGTTTGGGATAGGAGCATTCCTTTGGCTGAAAGCAATTCTGAACAGACCTAGACCACTTATACGAACCTTGGCGTCCCTAGCCCATCTACCCATATCATACAAATCCTCCCAAACTCTAAAATGAGGATTTACAGGCACTATCTGTTTGATTTTTGGTGAGTCATTGGTGGACCCATTCAACTATTGTATAAGATCATCATGCACATTTCTGTCTGTGTAATCAATTTTACCAGTGAACTCAATTCTAGGGGCTATTTCTAAAAATACGGTTTCTCATAGTAATACTATCAGATTTTATCAAAACTTTGTTTCTCCTTCAGAATTTGAGACCCTACTGCAAGTATGAATTTTAATGCTTCAACAGTATGATAACAGAATACTTACCCATTCTGCAATTTGTAAAGTAGAGTGCAAGATTGTTGCAACTTTCAGTTTTGCTTCAATCTCTTCAGTGGATATGGAAACTTTGAACTCAAGTAATAACTTATATGCTCAATCAAATCAGTCCCTCACATTGAATTTTATCTAAGATGACCACACATTCTGCAATAAATTCATTTTATTTGATCATTCACTGCTTAACGATTCACTGAAACCATTTTGAAAACTTTGAATCTGAACAGTAGATCTCAACAGTATCTCATCCACCATGTGGCTCTCATCACTTTATAGAAACCACTATTCATCCTGGACACATGTCAGAATGAATTTATCTCTTAAGCATTAGATTCCATTCTTCTTCATCATAAGGCTTTAAGTGAACTGTCAGATCTTCTTTAACCTGACTGCAAGTTACCGTACCTAGCATTTCACTGACTACAAGTATAACTTAAATAGGGAGTACACGTGTCAACACCAATTAATGCCTTAGATGCTAGATCTTCCTCAACTTTCCTTTAAGTTATTAAGTTAGTCGTCTAATCCTTTTGAAACTGTATTCTCTTTATTTCATACTTGCGTTGTACTGGGCTCGCCACTACCACACATCAACATGACTTAATGACTTATGATATAGATCTTGATCACTTTATCACCAAGTGTTTAAGTCAACTTTCAGATCAATCTTGACTTGTATGCACTTTAATATCCTTCTTTACAACCTCCGTCGGACCCACTGGGACACGTGTCAACACTACTTAATGCCTTAGACACTAGATCTTGTGCATCTTTACCTTAAGGCATTAATTCAACCGTTGGATCAAATGGAATCTTATTTCACTTTATCAAACAACTTTTCACTAGTCTCAGGCCCACCAAGACACGTGGCGTCACAACTTAATGCCTTATATGTTAGATTGTGTGCATCTTGAGCATAAGCAATTAAGTCAATCATTGGATCTTTTTCAAACTATAAATGCTATTTTTTATTCACTAATATATATTTTTTTATACTATAAATACTATTTTTTATTCGCAAATATATATTTTTATACTATAAATACTATTTTTTATTCGCCAATATATATTTTTTATACTATAAATACTATTTTTTATTCGCCAATATATATTTTTATACTATAAATACTTTTTTTTATTCGCCAATATATATTTTGGTAGTTCTGAAACAAAAACACAATTCTCCAAATGAGATTATTTTTTTTCTTTGAAAAAGAAAATTTTTACACCAATAAAATTAATAATTTCCTCTGTGGTTTTCTAAATTTAGCCAGTTTTTACACCTTTTTTGAAGGGGGGGTTTCTTAAAGATTACCCTGATCCACTCTAGCTGATCTAGAGCGGCATGCAATCTAGAAATAGTCTATTGTATATGATTCTCCCTACTCTAGGGAGTACCATGAGACGATGTGCGTGATGTATGGTCACTATCACTATGTACACTAAGCTCTGAACTAGTGGATGCCATGATGTATGATGTATAAACCTCAAGTGCACACATTTACATAAATAGAATTAAAAAAATAGTTCATATATATATA
>MU224909.1:275826-287873 GCA_018584345.1 Thuja plicata
TATAACCACCATGTCCTCCACCTCCACTTCGACAATCTTCATAGCCGCCACCACTACCACCTCCACCACCGCCTCTGGCATAGGCACGGTTTACAATAATATTTCTTCCATCAAGTCCCGTCCATTCATACCTTCAATGCAATCTCTCATGGACCGCCTGCTCATCCATATAGGTTACAATTCCAAACCCTCGAGATCTTCCAGTATCTCGATCACCCACAACCTTTGAATCCATGACTTCGCCAAAAGCCACTGTCATCTGTGGACCAGGAAAGGCCACCAACAAAGCACCGGAATTAAACATCAGCAGCAGCCATACTCGGAACTAACGACAATCCTACAAACCTAATCTACAGCTTCTAACTATAACCTACCGATAATCTGAACCAGTTAACACAGTGTATGAGACGGCGGGAGCCAGTCTCCAGAGGCTCAATAAGAATTTTTGTATTACCTAACTTCCAAATTAGATATAACGTTAGCATTGGTATCTGATAAGTAGGATATTACCACAGAAAATTAAGAAGATTTCATTAATTCATTTACATTAAATCGACGAGACTTCCTCAGCCTCTGGGCTTCGCTGTTGAAAATTGAAAACTCTTTTCCTTCATATCATAAAAGATAAAGCGATATTTAAAAGATACTAATCGGAAAAATTAGAGAAGTACTTATCTCTGAGATGTTACCAGAGTTACCAGATGTTAGCTGGTTAATGTCTTGTCGAATAAATTTAACAGATGTTACCATCGTTTTGAAAAGCAGTGGAAAAACAAAGTAAGTTACGCCTCTAAGTTTTGCATTACATTGCTCTTAATTCTTGAAGCATATTCTATGTGGGTGCACATCTCAACTGCAACACGGCAGGAAGTAGGTCGCACCGTGATTAAAAACAAAAAAAGATTCCACAGACCCCAGTCCATCAAATGTACAATTTTCGCTGATATGGACTGATACCTATTTATATGTTTTCCGCTTAGACTTATAAGATAAAACACACGTATGCCTGTAAATAATTCAAGTCCTCGGTGCGTGGCTTGACAAAAAAACATGGATATCAATCCAAGTGAAGTGACCCGTCGCATCGTATTGAATAAAAAATCCTGTGTTTGATAAGAACGAAATTGAATAAAAGGTCTAATGTCATCTGATAGCAATTGATGTTTGATATTCTGACTTTGAAGGTATTCTAACTCTATAAGTCAGACTTTGCGATGTCCTTCGAATGGAAAGGAATCTTTTTACATTTACTTTACAAAATGTAAAGTCTATTATTAAGAAGAACACTAATAATATACTAATTACAGACTAAGTTAAAGTGTGTCTGTCTATCTATTTATATATATCAGATTTATATACATCAGTTTTGACATAAATAAGGAAATTACTTTCTATTAATCAATCTATATTTTCAAAGTCAGAACAATAAAACAGAATTACGGAAGTATAATTTTTTCGTACTATAATAATTGAATTACAACGCATAATTTGTTCAGGTCAATTATGATTTAAATTCTTTCAAATAATCAAGACTTTGTTGCTTATACCAGTAATTAGTGAGAATTATTAAAAAAAAATTCATAAATATATATAATGAATTATTTTTTGTTTAAATAATTATTTTTTCTGATGTCTATTATTAAAATAAAACATCAAAATGATGTCATATCTAAATATAACAATAGAAATTCATGATCAAATGATAAATAAATTTAAAAAATTTAAAAAATTAATATGATTTTCATCATAAATGTTAGAAGAAAGTGAAATTTTATTTTTATTTTTACACACACATATATATATAGTTCCTTTCCTGTTCTTTTAACATGATTTATATATATTTTTCAATAACAGATTTATAAAATTTTATCATAAGTGATATCACCCAAAGACCAAATATATATAATCTTATAATTGCGAAAGTGTAAGAGAACAAATGCAAATGTCTTTAAAAATATTGAGTGTAATAAAGAGTAGTAAATTAATTTGCTTTGTAGACATTTAAATGATAAAACATGGGCAGATAAATATATAGTTGTAGATAAAGTAATTTCTTTAGAAACTAGATATTACATTCTTCAATCTTATAATTTGATTTTCAAAATTATAAATATCTAACAAAATTATTAAACTCCTCTATTTTGTATATTATTTTACTATGATTTTATAAAAGGCTTAAGAATGAAATTAATTCTAATTATTATTTTTAATTAATAAATCTATAAAAAAAAACATACAAATAATTACCTTCACACCTCGTATCATTTTTATCTTTGACAATTCAAACTTTACGACTGCCCTTATCTGAGTGATCTCTTCACTTTTGCCTAAGCTTTTAACAAACCCAAAGAAAAGATAAGACATTAGTCAATAAGAGCGGCTTTCAAAATAGCTGCGACTTATTTTGGGACAGAACCACTTAATATGCTCCCATGCTAACAAAAGCATCGCTGCTGTCCTCATCTTCTGCCTGATCTAGCAGCACCTGTAGAGACCTAAGAATTTGTGGTACCGGAGCCTCCATCCTCCCTTCCAATATCCTCACCACTTCTCCCATACTCGGCCTCTTTTCTTCATTGTCTTGAATGCACAGTTGCCCAACAATAACGGCTCTTCTCACCTCTTCGATATTCGTCTCACCTGCTATCCTTTTATCCACAACACCGATCGTGTTTCCCCTCTGAATTTGTGATGAAGCCCAGGTAGGAAAGTACACCCTGCTTCTCTCCTCCACTGTTAAATCCAGATTTCTACGACCTGATATAATTTCCATCAACATCATGCCAAAACTGTAGACGTCCACCTTTGGAGTGATAGGAAGGCCAGAGATCCACTCAGGAGCCAAGTATCCACGAGTTCCTCTTGTTGTCGTCAATACACGGCTGAAATCTCTGCCCACCAGCTTTGCCAACCCAAAATCAGCTATCTTGGGGTTGAAGTCGCCATCAAGAAGAATATTTTCAGGCTTAATATCGCAGTGAATGATCTGATCCCTACATTCCTCATGGAGATAAACTAATCCACGTGCAGTGCCCACTGCGATCTTAAACCGGGTATTCCAATCCAAGGCTTTCTCTGCTTTTTCCCCATCACAGAAGAGGGAAGAATTTAGAGAGCCATTGGGCATGTACGCATACACCAGTAGCCTTTGAGTGCCTTCTACACAGAATCCATATAGCCTTACCAAATTCACATGCTGTATATTGCCAATCGTGTTTATTTCCGCGCGGAATTGCTGTTCTGCTCCAGCTGAACCCTCTAATCTCTTAACTGCCACAAGTGTGCTGTCTGGGAGAGTTCCTTTGAACACCGAACCGAATGCTCCTTTTCCCAGCTTATGCTTGAAATTCTCAGTTGCAATTCGTATCTCTTTGCAAGTGAACGTTTTGAGCATGATTGGCACGTCCTCTTCTACACTTTTCTTCTGTTGTCTTCGCCGTTTCCAAAGAATAAATGCGACCAATAGGAGAGCTGCGGAGAAAGCAGCGGCCGAAGGAAGCAAAATAAAAAGTGCAGGGCCTTTTCTGCTTCTGTTTGATGTCGAGATCGGCAAGTCCGAAGCAGCCAGCCTGATGAAGATTGATTGACTGTCTGTTGAAACTTCCATTTTGAATAAATCGCCAAACCAGAGTCTACAGACAGGTGGATCAGAAATTACGAATGCAAAGGCTGTGCAGGAGCAATTGTTGAGACAAGCAGTCCTGCAGCCTTCCATTCTTGGCTTGTTCTTGTATGAGACAGCTCGTTCTTCGGGTAAGGATAGATTCTTGGATTCCAAGAAGCCGTCGGTAGTTCCCGCTGTGGCAGAGCACTGCAGGGGTTTTCGCCGACTACACCCAGTTGACCACCAACCTTGAGAATTATTCTTGGGCGTGAAACCCTCAACACAACTGCACACATCATTCGGGTTACACACACCATACGCTCCACAGATATCATAGTCACTGCATTGACCTCCGTATGTCTGCCATGCCTGACTCCAGGTACCATCATCCATCCCAAAGTAGACTCTCAATTCGCCGTTCTCGTCTAACCGGACCAGCCCTGTCGAGACATGTCCCCACGGGATTATTCTGATATGAAAGAAATATCTTGAAGGAGAAACTCTCACAGACGAAAATTCGTATCTGTCAAGATAAAGCTGCCCCTCCGGATTCTTGACAAAATAACTGCCGGTCCACTCTCCAGTGGAATAATATCGAACACTGCTGTCATATGTCATGACCAACTGCGTCGTTCCTGGAGAAGGGTCTGGTTCGAGGGAGAAGAGCCCAGTTGCAGGATCCACAGAGCTCTTCCACGAGGTTAGCTTCATGCCGGTCCAAAAATTCATGCCAGGCAACCATGTATCTCCCGGATGAGCGAAACTTTCCCAAACAATCTCAGAATGGTTTTGGCCATCACCCAGCATGATGAAATTACCAGATTCAGTTATCATTGCCCGCGATCCTCTCAGACCAATATCAGTCGACCAAACTGATTGGCCGTTCTTATCAAACAGTCGGAGATGGCCGTCGCTCGAAAAGTTCAGAACGCCGGGCATTCCTTTGACAGGAATATCTCTGTTAGCCACCCACACTACGACCTTGGGAGACATTCGTGGGGACCAGATGCCAACATACCAATTATTCGTTCCGTTCGGACTGAAAAAACCCAATTCAAACGTGTCATTCTTTGATATTATGGTCTGATTTGCAGCGAGCGAATCCCCTAGTCGAAGCGAATCCACACCATTCTGTGCTAATGAAGTGCAATTAATCAGTGCAATAAGCACAGTAATTGCTAACACCAGATACTCGATCGCCATTTCGGTGAGCATAATAGCTGTATTTCTCGAATTCAAATAGTAAACAAACAGAATATCCAAGTCTTTAAAATATACAAAGATTCAAGAAAATGGGCATTTCGAATTGCCTTAAGTCAATGCTAGCCTTAGTCTGCACGCCATCTACGCATATTTCAACCATACGCTCAATGAAAACGGCACCGGTGGCTGATATCCGTTCCATTGTTTTTTTTAATAGTCATCCAACACATAAAGTCAATTGGCAGACCTTAAGAAAATAAAAATGTTTGTGCGATCAACTTCTTGACAAACAAGTGGTGGTTTTGAATTGACTAATAATAATTTTATGATAATTTAATATTTCAAATTAAGTCTCCCAATGACAACAACTTGGGGATGTATAAAAATTCAAATACAAATTTAGACAAAATCAATCTCTCTCTTTCTCTCTTGGAAAACACCCTATTCTATGGTTTTCACTTGTTCAAATTTGGGGAATGTTTCTCACCAATTGCTCTATGCATTTGTAAGACTATCAACAATTGGATCTAAATCTACTCATAAAAAATATGAAAGAAGAGTTGTTCTCTATAGGACCTTACCTAATTGAAACCCGATCTTAGTGTTCTCACCTCCATAATTTAACTATGATTAATTAAAGTAGAGGTTATCTTAAGTAGGATAGAAGCTAAATAATAATGGAAATGTCAAGTTCAAATGATTATAAATTCTGAATAGAAATTGCGGTGGTGTAATACTCTTTAGACAAGTCCTTCAATTGTTCATGCAATAACATAAAAAAAACATAACCAACATGAAATCATACTTGAATGTTGATGCAGAACCATCATGATAATTTGTCTATTTAGTGATTGTTAGTTATGTGCCCCCAAGATTCATTTTGGACAGTCACAATTCTTGTCACCACGTGGAAGAAAGTTGGACAAAATGATGAACAAGTAAAGAGTAATGAACAGTTGAGGGCAGTAAGGGTCTACAATTGGAAGAGTAATGGTCAATGAAGGTGAAGACAAACATTTTTGGAGGGAAACAAGAGGGATTAAAAAGAAATAGTTGTGAAAGATTGAGGGGAGAGAGACTAGTGGAAAGAAAGAGCGAGGGTCTAGGATCAATAGAGATAGGAGTGGCCCAAGAGAAAGGGGTGAACATAATGTCTAGAGTGAAATCTAGAAAAAGGGAAAGGGAAACGACTAAAGGGTTAGCAAAAGAGGGCATAGTTACAGTGACTAAGAAAAGGAGGAGTGTGTGCTTGGGAAATAGGACAAGGATTGAGATGGCCCTTCAATTTTACTTCAGAGTAATAAAATAAAGTTTGCAGACTATCATGAACAATAGTATTTTGTATGAGCTTGATATGTCTTATTCATCTAGTTATATTGTTCTCTTATATGGGGAGGTGATAAATACAACTGGAAGTGGTTAGATTAAGAAGATTAATATATTCATAGTTGTTGTTGATAATATGTTCTATCGAAGTATTTAGTTATTTACTATTCAGTTTCATGTCGCTTTCATGACAAGAAGTCTTTAGAAATATGTTATTATTTGGAGACATAATATTTGTGTAAGCGTGTGGGCCATCAAATAGGTAACAAAGCATTAAATTCACGGTTCTATAATGGGACTTTCCTGCACTTGAGTTTTTGAGGGCATATTTTTTGGCTATTGTACAATTAATTATATGTTAAACATTTGAAAAAATATCATTTTCTAGGTAGTTACCTATCACTATTTTGATAGGAATCCTGTAGTAATATGTGAATGGTTAAAGTTTCAACAAATATGAGAGAGTGAGAGCCAACCTATGATATTAGAGTATAGATGTGTGATGTTTGTCCCCATCAAGTGGTATTAAACACCAAAAGATCCAGGCGAGGAAAATGGGTATGATTATTGATCTTGGAGATTTATGAGAATTACAATTTGATGTTCATAGATTCTGATGCATGAGCATCTCGGGTCCTTGGAAATCCTTTTCAACCAAAAATATGTTTTCTTTTGTTCTTTATCTTGTTTGGCGCCTTCTTGGTGAAGTGCTCAGTTACCCTATTGCTCAGGTACTCTTTATGTCTTGCTTTACTGACAGGTCTTGGGGTGTGTTGGTTTTGTCGCTCAGATATTCTTTCACTGAGTTGGTTTTCTATTGCTCGGTTATGTTCTCATCGAGTCATTCCTGTTGTTTGGGTATCATCTTACCGAGTGGTTGTTGTTTCTCGGTGATGATCTCTCGAGTTGTTTATCTTGATCTGGCTGACTTCTGCATTTAATTTCTATGGTGTAATTAATGTGGGATCTGTGTGGACCTAAATCTTGATCTCACTTATGGATTTGACTGCCAACCTCTTTTATGGACTCTTGTATATATTTGGTTCTTTGTTCTTTTAGGTATCAATTCAGTAAAAGTAGCAGATAGAAAACCTAGAGATAGAAGATTAAAGGTTAGCATTTGAAGGCAGGTCTGTGACCTCGCATATATGAGGATCATTATGTAATTCATTTGAATGTATATGGCCATAACCGGGAAGGCCTTACAACCCATCATGTAATGACTTTGATCAATTAATGAAATATATATGTTGTTTCTTCTCTCCTTCTTGTATTGTTGCTTTCGTGTTGCATCTTTGCAAGTTGGTTTTGTAGTTGGGAGTGTCTTTGGCCCCTCTGCCCTACCCTCATTGCGTCGGGTGGTATCAGAGCGAAGGTGATATGTAGGAGTATCTTGGGTCCTATGAAATCCTTCTCAACCAAAAATATGTTTTCTTTTGTTCTTTAGCTTGTTTGGAGGCTGCTCAATGAAGTGCTTAGTTACCCTGTTGCTCCTGTACTCTTTCTGCCTTGCTTTACTAATGGGTCTCAGGGTGGGTTGGTTTTGTTGCTTGGTTATACTTTCACTGATTTGGTTTTATGTTGCTTAGTTATGTTCTCACCGAGTCGTTCCTATTGTTCAGGTATCGTCTTATCGAGTGGTTGTTGTTGAGCTCGGTGATGCTCTCTCTCGAGTCATTTGTCTTGATCTGGCTGACTTCTGCATTTAAATTTTGTGTCATAATTTTGTCTCAAGGTGGGTTGGTTTTGTTGCTTGGTTATACTTTCACTAATTTGGTTTTATGTTGCTTAGTTATGTTCTCACCGAGTCATTCCTATTGTTCAGGTATCGTCTTATCGAGTGGTTGTTGTTGAGCTCGGTGATGCTCTCTCTCGAGTCATTTGTCTTGATCTGGCTGACTTCTGCATTTAAATTTTGTGTCATAATTAATGTGGGATCTCTCATTTCGATATGTGTGGACCTAAATCTGGGTCTCACTTAGGGATTTGAGTGCTGACCTCTTTTGTGGACTCTTGTATATATTTGTTTATTTGTTCTTCGTTTAGGTATTAATTCAGTAGTAGTAGTAGATAGAAAACCTAGAGATAGAAGATTGAAGATTGTCATTTGAAGGTAGGTCTGTGACCTCACATGTATGATGATCATTCTGTAATTAATTTGAATTTATATGGCTGTAACTGGGAAGGCCTTACAACCCATCATGTAATGATTTTGATCAATTAATGAAAGATATATGTGGTTTCTTCTCTCCTTCTTGTGTTGTTTCTTTCGTGTTGCATGTTTGCAAGCTGGTTTGGTAGTTGGAAGTGCCTTTGGCCCCTCTTCCCTACCCTCATTGCATCAGGTGGTATCAGAGTGAATCTGAGATGAAGGATCATCTTGGGTCCTTGGAAATCTTGCTCAACCAAAAATATGTTTGCTTTTGTTCTTTAGCTTGTTTGGAGGCTACTTGGTGAAGTGCTCAGTTACCCTATTTCTTGGGTACTCTTTCTATCTTTCTTTACCGACAGCTCTCGGGGTGTGTTGGTTTTGTTACTCAGTTTTTCTTTCACTGATTTGGTTTTCTATTGCTCAGTATTGTTCTAATAGAGTCGTTCTTGTTGCTCGGGTATCGTCTTACCAAGTGGTTGTTGTTGCTCGGTGATTCTTTTCCGAGTTACTTATCCTGATCTGGTGGACTTCTACATTTAATTTCCATGACATAATTAATGTGGAATATCTCATTGGGATCTATGTGGACCTAAATCTGGGTCTCATTTAGGGATTTGAGTGTCGGCCTCTTTTGTGGACTCTTGTATATATTTAGTTCTTTGTTCTTCATTTAGGTATCAATTTAGTAGTAGTAGTAGATAGAAAACCTAGAGATAGAAGATTGAATATTAGCATTTGAAGGCAGGTCCATGACCTCGCATGCATGAGGATCATTCTGTAATTTATTTGAATGTATATGTCCATAACCGGGAAGGCCTTACAGCCCAGCATGTAATGAGTTTGATCAATTAATGAAAAATAATTGTTGTTTCTTCTCTCCTTCTTGTGTTGTTGCTTCTTTGCTACATGTTTGCAAGATGGTTTGGTAGTTGGGAGTGCCTTTGGCCCCTTTGCCCTACCCTCACTACATTAGGTGGTATCAGAGAAAAGGTGAGATCTAGGTTCCTTCTTGTAAAACCTAACCCTAGTTGGTGATATTGTTGTGGGGTAGTAGATTCCAATCTGACAAACAATTACAGAGGGATTCAAGATGGTTTGTGGGAGAGGAAATGTGGTTCTAGGTCTAGAAAATATGCTAAGATAGATGGCTGCGACACTGGAAGCTATTGACACAACCCAACGTAGAGGAAGACATCTGGAAGATGTTAGTGATGATGAATTGGAAGAAGTGCAAGGTGAAGTTGCACCTGAACCTGTTATGGATTGGGAAGAAGAGAGATTCTTGCGAGCATTGACAAGTTTGAAATCCACACCTCAGTTAAATCTTCCTGAATATAGTAGAAATTTAGATTTTGATGAATTGATAGATTGGATAATTGAGAAGGAAAAATACTTTGAGCATGAGAATGTATCGAAGGAGAAAAAGGTGAAGATTGTAAGCACAAAGTTGAAAGGTCATGCATCCCTATGGTGGGAACATTTGCAATTGGATCGAAAGAAGAAATGTAAAGACAAAATCAAGGTATGGGATAAGATGGTAAAAAAATTGAAAGGCAAGTTTCTACCTTGTGATTACCAGATTAACCTAATTCGGTGAATGCAAAGTTTGAAGTAGAAAGATAGCTCGGTAAAAGACTATACTGAGGAATTCTACAGACATGTTGAAGATGAAGTGGAAAGAATAGAAATTTATCTAAATTGATTGAGAAGTTCTATACAAGATGAGATCAGCGTGGTAAAGATGGAAAGCATTGAAGGGGCATATCAGTTTTCCCTAAAAGCTGAAGAGAAATTGAACAAGAGATATGAACAAAGACAAAGAGGCAGAGGTGGTAGATTCCCTAGAGAAGAGGTAGATATCATGATTAAAATAGTAGATCTGAACCAGACAAGTCAATTTCAGACACATATCAAGATAAAGGAAAGACTAAATGGAAAAATGGAAGTTCATACTATAGACACCTAAAATTGACCAGGTGTCTCTTAATCATCCAAATCTGCAAATCTAAACCAATTGCCTTGAACCTCATCAAAATGCATCAAAATGGATCAAAATCATTTAAATGGACATTTATCAAGGAAATTGGACAAAATCAAATTAAAATCAAAGGATTAATTAATAATGAAATCAAATAATATAATTCAAGCCTAAAAGGGATCAATCAAATTATATAATTGATTTTAATCAATTAATTGTATAGTTTTAAATCAAAAATCAAATCCAACCCATTCACCCTTACATGGATAATTTAATTAATTAATTGAATTAAATAAATCCTAATTTCTTTCAACTCAATTTGATCAACCAATGAGAATTGAGGATTTTGTCTTCTTGTCCCACCCTTTGAGAATAACCATTTAAATGGTCCCCCCATTTGAAACCATTTGAGGGATCAAACTCAACCAAGGATCAACCCATGGTCAATTCACTCTACCCCGTGGCGCTTTAGGCCTCATTTTAATCATTTTTATCATATTTTTTGGTGTTTTGGTTCACTTTGTTGTCATTTTGCAAAAAATAGGAGAAGAGCCACCTACGAAGATTCTAAAGCTGCCTGTTAGCAGAAAAAGACCGCCTGTGATCATTCCAGAGCCGCATACTATCATTCTTTGACCGCAATTTGCACATTCTGTGTTGCCTGCTTCTATAAAGGGCCGCCTATTAGAAGTAAAAGACCACATGTGATTATTCCAGAGCCACGTACTATCTTTCTTTAATCGCAAAGTGCACATTCTATGCCACCTGTGGTTTATCTTTAGTCACCTGTGGATTTTCCAGAGCTGCTTTTTAACTTTTAATTGCCACTTTCAAATTTTTAAGTTTCGCTTTCTAACAGTTAAAAGTCGTGTATTAATTGTTAAATGTCGCGTAGCACTTTTTTTCTTTTTATCAAGTTTTAACTGATTTGTTCATCTTTCTAACTCTCTATATTTTTTATTTCTATAGATGAAAAATCATCTTAGGGTACAGAAACCAGAGAAGAGAGTGACAAGACCTAGCAAAGAAGTAAGAGCACAAAATAAACTCTCTAAGGAAATTCATGCATCAAGTATTTTGGAAAGTTTAAAAGAGGAAGAGAGTTTATGATCATTATATCAAATTTTTCTTTGCTTACAAAAAGAGATTCCCTACTCTTTGATAGATTTTCATTTCTAGTTCTTTAAACTTGATTGTTTTGCAAAATTTGATCAAAAGAACTTAGGAGTGATTTGTCTTTTGGATTTGCAATTTTTTCTTCACTTTGTCTTTGTTGTGTTGACTAACTTGTTGGAGGAGCCAGAGTGGGAACGATCACCACTAGGTGAGTTGAAAAAAAGTAAAATACATCAAAAATGTGCCTAGCCTTTGCTAGCTTCAAAAACAGGGTATTTTTCTAATCAAGCTTGCATTGCTTAAATTGTGACAAATCTCTTTGAATCTAGCATAATTAGGGAAACCCCTATTATTTTCTAGATTAAATAAGAATTAGGCATATGCTCTTCACTTTCCGAAGTGAATCAAAAAGCCAAACGTTCAAATTCAATTTGGTAGAAAGAAAGGAAGGATTAATTGAACCACACACTTTATTTTTAAGAACCTCCTTGTCAAGGGGTTGAAAAAGACCAAATAGTGCTTGAAGTGTGTTAGTTAACACTTTGTCCTCCCATTAGACTTATAATCTCTGACTCTTCTTAACACCCAAGGTGAGAGAACAAAAGGATGTCACCAACAAATGGGTCAGTGTAAATCATCTATCACTGCCCTCTGAATTGACAGGTACA
>MU224909.1:289750-320196 GCA_018584345.1 Thuja plicata
AAAACTCAAAAAGTGCTTCTACATTCCAATTCCACTTCTGAAGGTTGAATCAAACCAGTAGATATAATGTTGACACATGTTTGATGTTAGGATCAACAATGTATTCTTCCCGAGTAAACACCCTTTATATCTGGAGCCTTGAGATCTCCTTAACACTGTCATATGGAGTGAAATTTTGTATATTTCAATGCCAGCCCTGTACCTTTATCATTCAAGTGAGGAATCTTTTTTCTAATTTCTTGTGAATTTCTAGAAATTATGATTCCCAATCACCATTTCACCTGAGAAAGATCACCAATAAGAGCATGTTATCCTTGCCGGGTTGGGGTCTATAACCTACCCATTATGACAACACTTGAACCAACCCACCTGGATAATAAATGAGAGGGCCAGAGAGAGGGAAACCCGACAAGAATAGCCTACCTATAAAGGACTTAGACCTAGACACAAATAGACCAGACATGACTAAAACTGAAATTGACAAAAAAAATGATGGGTTACTGAAAGTCAAGTAACAAAGTGTTTGGAATGAAGGATGACAATAGGGATATGCTCTTCACTCTTTGAGTGAATCAAATTCCCAAACTTGTTGGACTAAGTTCATCTTTCACTTTCCATGTATGCTAGATTAAAATAGAGCTTTAGAGGGTCTACCTCTTGAGAATTCCTTTACGAAGGCGGTGAGAGGGAACGACCCAAAGTGGGAGAAAATCACTTTTTCCACGTTATCATCCAACCCACTATAAAAAAATGCACTTTACCTTAATCAGAAAGTGACTAATTCTTGTGCAAGTCATCCTCATTTCCTCGAGTATTCCTTCAATATTGCGCAAAATCGTACTTTCGTGCATGTGGGAAGCCCCCAAGTGGGTAAAGGAACTTGACAAGAGTTAGAATGGAGGTGTGATTAAAACCTTGTTAATTAGTAAGCCTACCTTTTTAGAGCCATTGTCAAATGCCATATTTGTTTGACTCTTAGGTAGATTTCTTGGAAGAATTTCTTGTGCTATACCCGTAAACAAAACATCTAAGAACATACACTTTTAGTGTTGTTTTAAGGATATGGTACAAATTTGATGTGTGTGTGTTGAGTTTGTACATTATTTTCACGTAAGAATCTTTTGTAACAAGTCTGATCAAAATTATTAAACTTTTAAAAATTCAACAATTTGAAAATTTCAACCTTGATCAGCAAAGTGCTGCGTATAAACAATTCTGGGCCGCGTATAAACAATTTTGGACCACCTATACTTTTGAAACACCGCCTGCAAATATTCATAAGCTGCATAAGCCAATGGAAAGTGCCGCATGTAAACATTTGAAAACCACCTATCAATAGGAAAACACCACATAAGAACTGCAGAGTGCCGCGTACTGTTAGAGTAATTATATTTTACACTTATTAATTAAATCACTTCGGTTTAATTAATTAAGTTATTTATTACTCTATTTTCTTAAGCTATCTCTTAGGTGCATTATAATTAATATATTTATTAATTATAATGTGAAACCTATCTTTTTTAGGCTTTAGGGTTTTGTTCACCTTTATAGGTTGAACCTTGTAAATCTTTTTTTCAATTAACTCAGATCATAATTTTGCTCTCATTTTTGAGTAACTTCTGAGCTCTGTCTTTTGCTTCTTTCTGCTTCTCTCCTGTAACAGGTTATTTGCATGCAGGTATTCTTGGCATTCTGTGGATTTGTATCTCTCAAATCCTACATGGTATCAGAGCTCCCCTACTACTGCCCATTCTGGTGTTTTTGAAGTAGGTTTTGAGGTTAAGGGTTTCAAGTTTTTGAAGAGTTTTTTATTGGATCTGTGGAAATTTTTTTATTGGACGCATTTTGGGCTGAAACTAACCTCACCAATGGATTCATAGGATCGTTCAGATGAATTTTGATATAAAATTCAACCACCTTTGGGTACCGAAGCAAGCTGTGGCAATTTTTTATGGAAAGAGGGTCGTATGAACTTGACACGCTTTTCGAGGTGCAAGACGCTGAGATTTGAGTTCAGAAGGTATGAAGGTTGTTTTTTTTCTACATAGGTGGTTTTGACTACCTAGTGGAAAGTTTTCGGTGCCGCAAGGGGTTTTTTAAGAAATTTTCAAATTTTTGGCATTTTCAGAATCCGTGCCTCTTGAAAACTGGCACCCGTTTTTGAGAAATTTTTGCATACGGTATCAAAAATTGAAGTGTGTTATATTTTTGGAAATCTCTTTCCAATCCTAATCCAACCATGCTGGTTTTATTTTTAAATTTTTTCGTTTGATCAATTTTTTTGGCGTCAAAGTGGAGGCATCTGAAAATCAGGTTTTTTCCTTTTTTTGTTTGCTTACATACTTATTTGAAGTGTACGGAAGATAGTATAATACTTAGTGGGGGGCTGCAAATTCAATTTCTATCATTTATTTCAAAGAGACCCTTCTACTTCTATCTACCTTCTCTCAATGGTGAACTCTTCTGTCACTCGCCTTACACCAAACATCTATCACACTTGGAAAGGGCAGATGACCAGATTGCTTATGGAAAAAGGGCTATGGTCATGCCTCGATGTGGCTCAGCCATTTTTATAGAGGCCTTATGAGGCTCTTATGCATAGAAATAGGATGGATGAGGCAATGGGCCTCATTTCCATGAATATTTTAGATGGGTTGTTGTTCCACCTAGATGGTCTGACCACACCCAAGGATATGTGGGACAAGTTTTCCACCTTGTTTGGCATAATGAATCACTTCAGGGTTCTCAAGATAGATGCAGAGTTCGCCTCCTTGGTACTTGAATCATTCACCAGCATTGAGGACTTCCTAATGAAGTTCAAGTCTTTTCAATCTATTTTACAGGTTGTTGGAAAGACAAAGTCAGATGATGAGTGTATCTTTTTGATACTCTCAAAGCTTCGTGGCCCTTATCAGATTTTCACTTCTACCTTCTACTCCACTATGGATGCACTGGGTGTATGTCATGTTATGCCCTCTTTTGAGACCTTCTGTGATAGGTTAACTCGTGAGCAGTCCAAGCTCAGTCATATGGATTCTCTTATAGTTTCACAGTCACAGGCATTGCTTGCCAAGACATCTCAAGATACACAGAAGTCAAAGCTGAAGCAGATATCTGATTCCTCTTCTCAGCACTCTACTAGCCCACCATCTTCTTCTAAGAAGGAGAAATAGAAGACTGAGAACCCTACATGTTCCTATTGTCAGAAGGGGCCTCATGATGAGTCACATTGTTTTCATAAGAGATTTTATGACTATGAGAAAGAGATTACAGATTTGCAAGCTCTCCTTCAGAAGAGCACTATTTCCTCTCCATCCTCTTCCACCTCATAGGGGTCTTCTTTTCAGTCTTCTACCTCATCTTCAACATCTGGATAGGATTTTGGATAGGGTCATGCATTACGAGATTCCATTGCATCCTCTTCCCAAGTCCCTTGTATACTGGATTCAGGTGCTTCTCACCATATGGCGTCTTCTCTAGAGATCTTCTCTTCTATTGAGGCTTCTCCTATTCCCCACATTTTCATGGGGAATAACACTATTATGCCAATCTATGGGAAAGGTTCTATATGCATTCAGGATGGCACATTCAATGATGTATTGTATGTTCCATCTCTGTCTACAAACCTTCTCTCAATTTACCAGATTACACACAGTGGATCAGGGAAGACAGTCGAGTTCATGCCAGATTCAGTCTTCATTTAGGATAGTGCGATAGGTGGCATTGTTGCTACAGGGACAGTTGATCATTCCACCCATCTCTACACCTTTTCACACTTTTTTCCACCATCTCCATCATCAGAGCATAGCTCTCCTCTTATGCGAGAGCATCATGTGGGATAGTCAGGTCACTTGAACCTCTGTGTTGTTCCTAAGACCACTTCTGTGGCTGCCTCGCCTCATCTTTTTGGGGTTTCTTCTCTTCAGTAAGACTCTTCTTTAGCACTGCCAGACCCTCCAGCTCCATTCATCGAGCCACCAGGTGCAGTTGTTGAGGATTTTACAGAGGACACTCATCTCCTCTCTCCTAACAGTGTTAGCACACCTTTCATACCACCTACATTGGGGGTTCCCTTTCAGGATCCTCATGTCTACTCCTTTGATTATCATCTCAGCCTTCCACTGACACCTCATCTTTCAAGGTTACCTCTTCAATGCTCACTTCCTTTCACTCCTTTGTATTGGCGTCATGGTGGTTTGTTCATTGATCCAGGGGTTCTTTCATTCTGGGGGGCTTTGAAGCCTTGACCCTCTCTCACAGGGGGGTTGGCAGCACGAATTGTACTTATGGCTTTGAGAGAGTCTCTTGAAGTCATTTTTTATCTTTTGCTTGCTTTTATATCTCTTTTTGGAGAGGAGTTTTTCCCACTAGGTTTTCTCCTTTGTCTCTAGTTTACAGAGATTTCCTTGTATTGGGTACCTGATCAGGCCTTGTTGCTGGGACCCATTTCCTACTTTCATATTTGTGCTAGGTCAGCTTACCTCTTGAGCTTCACTTAAGGGGGGGTGTTAGAGTAATTATATTTTACACTTATTAATTAAATCACTTCGGTTTAATTAATTAAGTTATTTATTACTCTATTTTATTAAGCTATCTCTTAGGTGCATTATAATTAATATCTTTATTAATTATAATGTGCAACGTAGCTTTTTTAGGATTTAGATTTTTGTTCACCTTTATAGGTTGAACCTTGTAAATCTTTTTTTCAATTAACTCAGATCATAATTTTGCCCTCGTTTTTGAGTAACTTCTGAGTTCTGTCTTTTTCTTCTTTCTGCTTCTCTCATGTAACAGGTTATTTGCATGCAGGTATTCTTGGCATTCTATGGATTTGTATCTCTCAAATCCTACACGTACAACAATTCTAGTGACCACGTTTAAACATTTGAAAGCCGCCTACACATAGGCAAGATCCACCCAGAAGCAAAGAAGGGCAAATAGTGGATATTTCCTAGAGGTTTGAAAACAAGTTGCTCACACTTTTGGATACCCTTTTTGGGATTTTACCTCTGTGTACCTGCAAATTGATCAGAATTTTCCATTATTGGACCTTTTGAAAAATCATTTAAGGATTCATCAATTAAGTGAGACAAAAAGCCTAAGTCTTTATTCGATTTATGTTAATATCAGCTTTTGCATGATCTCATTACATCAAGGCTACCCTACAACCTGACGGATCTTATCTAAGGCAAGAGCATCCTTTTTCGAGTGATCCTTTTAGTTCTTCAAGACCTTTGCTAGAACCTATTAAGGAAACCGAGCCAACAATGTCTTTTCCATTTGGCCATATAGACCCTGACCAAATCAACCATGTCAATAAGGATACGAATAACAATGGAGTGGGAAATTCTGATTCTAACAATCAAGGATCCAATAACAATACCAATGGAGGAGGAAATGGTGACCCTAACAATCAAGGGTTAAACAACAACAACCTTGGAGTAATTAACCTTGACCCTAATAACCAAGGGTAAAATAATAACAATGGGGGCAAAATGAGCCCTAATGATGAAGAAGCAACTGATGAAAAGGTTAATGAAGCAATGCAAAGTCCCTTCTTCATGAAGCTTATGGAAAAAGTGTTAGAAAAATACAAGGAAAACTACTTTCTAGACCTAGCACAAACGGGTCTCAAACTTCCACATGACTACGATGTCAAAAAACTCAAACAAAAAAAAGTTGGGGCTAATCCCATTGATATCATGAATAATCAATTCCAACTTTTCCAAATGCAATTGGACATGATGAAACAAAGCGGGGTTTCTAAACCCTTTTCTATCAAAGCTTTGTGTCCTTTTCCCTTTTATAAGACATTAATCATGGTTCCATTTCCAACTAATGCTATCTTTCCTAAATATGACAAATATGAAGGAACAACTGATCCTCAAGATCACTTAAGGGAATTTTGTGCCTTAATTCTAGAGTTCATGCATGACACAACTTACCTAATGAGGTTATTCCCTAGAAGTTTGGGAGGTATGGCAATGGAGTGGTTTTTGAAGTTACCCTCCAGCATTCGAACCTTTGAAGAATTGGCCTCTACGTTTGTAACTCATTACTCTTATAATATCAAACATGATATTACAATTCTTAATTTATGTAACACCAAGCAAAGAGAAGGAGAGGGACTCCTACTTTTCCTACAATGATGGAGAGCGATATTTTCTAGATACCCTCAAAGTGTACCCGAAAATGAGAAGATGGATATCTTTGTGAATAGCTTGAATCATAAAACAAAATATCGGTTAAGGCTACAATGTCTTAGGTCATTCCAAGACCTAATTGAGAATGGGGTTACAATGGAAGAGGTATTGGTCAAAAGTGCAGAGATTAAACTTTACAAGGATAAAAAGAATAACAACAACAATACCTCCAATACCAATCAAAATCGCAATACCTCTAACAACAACCGGTTTTGGATGAGAAATAACAACAATAAAGGAGTGGTCAATGATGGAGTGGCAGAGGCAAATAATTTAAAGGCCACCCCTTTCAATCTCACCCAAAATTCATTTCAATCCAATAACTTAAGTCAAGCACCCAAAGTGCCCTTTAACAACAACAACACTAATAACAACTTTGGGAATAATCAAGGGGCTTACAAGCCTAAACCTTTCTTTGCACCTACACCCAAAAGGACATTCACTAATTTGGGTGAACCATTGTAAAATGCATTAAGGACACTTATTGAAAATAAACTTATTGACCTACCAAGGGCTCAACCATATGAACCTTAAATCAAGCCAAATTGGTGGAGTGAGAATAACCATTGTGAGTATCATAGAAATCGGGGACATAAGACAAATGATTGCATGTGTCTCAAACATGTGGTACAAGATCTCATTGACAATGGTGCATGATAAAAGTAGAAGGCCCTCAAACTAATGAAGTTCACACGGCTTTTAAGACTCCCTTCTATAAGCATGAAAAAGGAGAATCTTCCAATTCAAACAATGGAGGAAACAATGGGAACAATGCAAGAGGAAATAACAATGTTAACTTTGCACATACCTATGATAATACTATCAATGCTATATCCTGCCATGAGAGTACTATCAATGTTGTTGTGATCAAAGATCGACCTAAAGTGGAGACCTCTAATTCCATCACAAGGGGGAAAGCCTCAAATGTTACCCTACAAGGGGGTACTCCTATTACTATTGGCCCCAGAACACCAACTATTTTGGCTAAACAAACACCACCTACAAAAAAGCCTTATAGTTTGGTTGATCAACTACAAAAGACTCCAGAACAAATATCAATTTTGGAGTTGTTTAAATTATCTCCTAATCACAAGGATATCTTGGAAAAATCCTTGGTTGAGACCACCATTCCTATAAACTTGGAGGAAGATAAATTTCAGAACATGGTAGGACATCTCATAGCCCCTCATTGTCTTTCATTTTCAGAGCAAGATGATATGTCTATCACTCATCCTCAAAACTTACCCTTGCACATATAAGTGTTAATCCAAAGGCATAGGGTCAAGAGAGTTCTCATAGATGGGGGAGCTGGTCTTAATATTTGCACTTTAAACCTTGTCAAGTCATTAGGGTTAACCGAGTCTTCCATTGACCCTAAAAACCAAATCACCATTAAGGCTAATGATGAGGAGGAACAATCTTCAAAGGGTATGATTATTCTACCAATTCAAGTGGGACCTATCAAAAATAATACCATATGTCAGGTCCTTGATATGAAATTTACTTACAATATCCTATTGGGAAGGCCATGGATACATGAAATGCAAGCGGTACCTTCTACCTATCACCAATTCATAAAGTTTCCACGCATGGGGGAAGAGATCATGATTGGAGAAGATTCAAATCCTTTTCAATATTTTAATGCTTTGAAGCCAATTCATGAGCTATTTATACCTCATAATAGGGAAGGAGTCATCCCTAATATTACCATGAAAAAAGATAAAGAGGAAAGTTCAAAACCAACATCAACTTCTAACCCTATTCAAACTAACTCAACTACATCAACTAAGGGAAAAGAAAAGATGAGTTATGAGGGTCAAAATTCAAATGATAATTCAGTCAAGACTTCAACATTGAGAATTAAAATTACGAAGCCCACTAAGGAAGAAAGAGAACAAGCTAAGAAAGACCATTATCAAAAGATGAGTGACATGATGAACCAATTTGAGTAACAATGCAAAATTCACTCAAAAGGGGTAGGGGAATATTATGTTTCCCTATTTGATGTACCTATATCTCCAAGGACACATGGGAAGCCATCCAAAGATCATCAACCTCATAAATATAATTCTCATTTTGTGAGAGAATGTGATAAACAATAAATGGAAAAAGAGGATAATGAAGTATTGCAATGGCTTTATAAAGAGGAGGATAATTCAGCTAATCTCATTGAAAGGGTGCAACATATCAACATCCAACTGATCAATATGGAAAAGGATTTGATATCATGAAGAAAATTTGATATAAGGGGAGAGGACCCTTAGGAGTTCGACATAGATTGTTAGAACCTATTGAACCAGTTTGGAGAGCAAAAGAAGAGAAAGTCGGCATAGGTTTTCAACATAAGGGAGAAAGTTCAAGTCCCATGCATGATTTTCATGCACATATCCACATGGTAGGCTCCAAAAGTGAAGATGATTCTAGGGATTATGAGTGGGATTCCTTTTTTGAAGAATCTTGTCATGACATAGAGGGTGATACCATTCACACTTATGCAATTCCTCCTAAAGTTGAGAATCATGAACATGTGACTCAAGGTTTGACTTCTACTCACACTTCAAGTGAACCTCAACAATCTAATGTAGAACAAGTACCTCCTTACACTCAATGGGTAGGTGAACCTTGGGTACCTTTGTGGGTGAGAGATTCTAACCTAGTGTTTAATCCACATGCTTTTTTTCCCATGGAAATCTCAGAGGACTCTAGTGAAGAAGATTTTGATCCTTCTTCCATGGACCATCTTGAAGAAGCACATGTCATAGACCTTGACGATACAATGTATGAACCAACAAATGAAGTCATGTCCTTAAATCCCTCAAATGAGAATCCATCCAATAAATCCTTGTCCTTAATGCACCCTGAACTTATTGATTGGGATCTTTCTAAGCCAAATGACTTACTATACTTCCCAAATGACAATGCAATGGCCTTATACCTAAATGCGATTGAACCAAATTCTTCCATCAATGAGTTCGCTCTAGACATGATGATAGGGGTAGGTGTTCTAATCCAAAAAATGAAAAGAAAAAATACAAAAAATGAGAAGGTCTAGTGGTGAAAACCACCATGTGGCAGTGCTAGACCCAAAAAAGGTAAAAATAAAGGATGTTCCCGAAGGTGAAAACCCAACTGTGGCACCTAAGGAAGAGAGGTTAGACACCTTACCAGCACATGAAGATGAAAGATCACCTATACTTATTGAACCTACAGAAAAGGTTAATATTGGTACCGAAGTGGATCCTAAATTTATTCACTTGGCATCATCTTTGAGTCCCTTGGAGAGGAAAGAGTTCATCAAATTATTTCTAGAAAATCAAGTCAACTTTGCATGGTCATATGCTGACATGCCTGGATTGGATCCAAGTTTCATAATGCATCATTTGAATGTGAAACCCGGAATTAATCCCATCAAGAATAAATTGAGAAAAATGCATCCACATGTAGCCCTTTTAGTCAAAGCAGAATTGGAAAAATTACTCAAGGTGGCATTTATAAGAGTAATTGCATATGTAGAATGGATCTCCAACATTGTATTGGTTACTAAACATAATAAATCTATAAGAATTTTCATGAATTTCATATATTCAAACCTTGCTTGCCCCAAAGATGAATTTCCATTACCTAGCAATGATGCTATTATGGATCTAACTATGGGTCATTCTATGTTTTCACTCATGGATGGATTTAGTACTGGATATAATCAAATTTGCATTGCACCTAAGGATCAAGAGAAGATAGACTTTACATGCCCATGGGGTACTTTTTGTTGGAATGTGATGCCCTTCGGTCTCAAAAATGCCAGAACAACTTATCAAAGAGAAATGACTACCATTTTCAATGACATGATGCATACCTTCCTAGAAGATTATGTGGATGACATTCTAGCTAAGTCACATGAAAGAAAATATCACTTACCCATACTTGAAAATATTTTTACAAGGCTAGAACAATTCAAAGTAAGACTCAACCCAAAGAAGTGTGCTTTTGGGGTACAATCCGGAAAACTCCTAGGATACATTGTTTCTGCAAAAGGCATTGAAGTAGATCCTAAAAAAGTACAAGAAATAATGGACATGGAAATTCCAAAGAATATTATTCAAATGAGGTCACTTCAAGGAAGACTTCAATCTATAAGGAGGTTCATTTCTCAATTGGCGGAAAAGTGTCATTCCTTCACAAGGTTGCTACATAAAGACACCATCTTTACATGGGATGAGGAGTGTGATAAAGCCTTTACATTTTTGAAAACATACTTGATGAATCCACCCATCTTGATGTCACCTATTCAAGGAAAACCTTTATTACTCTATATATCAGCAACAAAAAAAATATTTAGGATTCTTATTGGCACAAGAGGATAATAAAGGAAAAGAAAGATCTATCTACTACTTGAGTAGAACTTTGATCAAATATGAATTAAACTATAGCTTTATGGAAAGTTATTTTCTAGTAGTGGTATTTTCCTCTCAAAATTTAAGACATTATATGTTGATGCATAAGGTGAAGCTCATAGCCAAAATTGATCCATTGAAATATTTACTTAGCAAAACAGCCCTAACTGGAAGGATTGCAAAGTGGGTAATGGTGCTTAGTGAGTTTGACATTGTGTATGTAGATAGGAAAGCAATCAAAGGTCAAGTGATTGTATATCTATTGGCTGACTATCCTCAAGAATCTACACATCCAATTCAAGTGGAGTTTCCAGATTCCAAGATTATCAATGTAGAAGCTAAGACATGGACTTTATACTTTGATGGATTTTACACCCAAAATGGAAGTGGGGCAGGCATTCTTTTGATCACACCACAAGGTTACATAATCCCAAAATCTTACAAGTTATTATTTCCTTGTACAAACAACATTGCAGAGTATGAAGCTTTGGTCATAGGTATCAAGATGGCCTTGGAATGGAATGTCACAGAATTACAAGTCTATGGGGACCCTCAATTAGTCATCAATCAAGTCAATAATTAATATGCTACCAAGGATGAAAAATTGATGCCTTATAAGAAATTGGTTGATGATTGCAAAAACTACTTTGCTTTGATTACTTTTGAACAAATCCCATGGAACACGAATAGAGCAGTGGATGCAATGGCTACCTTGGCATCTTTGCTTCAAATTCCTGATCAAAACAAAAGGTATGAGTTCTTGGTGGAAGAATTAGTTAAACTAGCATTTGACCTACCTGATACCCAAATTATTTCCCTTTTAAATGGACATGAATCACCATGGTATGGACCCATTTATGCCTACCTAAAAGACCAAACCTTACCTATAGACCAAACCCATGCTCAAAAGTGAAATTTTATAAGACAAGTGGCTCGTTATACCATCCTTTCTGACACATTGTATCGTAAGGGTCTTGACAAAACACTCCTTAGATGTCTAGAGGAAGATGAATCAAAATTATCTTTAAAAGACGTCTACGAGGGGATTTGTGGGTCACATTCAAGTGGTTTAAACCTAGCTAATAAAATCCTACACATGGGGTACTTTTGGAAAACCTTAGAAAGAGATGCTTGTCATTTTATCAAATTTTGTACAAAATGTCAATACCATGGAGACATGATCCATGCACGGAACAAGAAGTACACCCATTTGTCACACCATGGCCATTCTACCAATTGGGTTTTGATTTAATTGGCATGATCTATTCACCTTCTACAAATGGATGTAAGTACATTCTCACAGCCACAAATTAATTCAATAAATGGGTTGAGGTTGTCCCTCTAACAACTGCAAAAGAGAAGCAAATTTCCATGTTCATCCTTAATCATGTCATTTTCAAATATGGCATTCCTCACATCATCATCACGGATAATGGAAAATAGTTTAAGAACAAGGATGTAGATGAACTTTGTGACACATTACATATTACTCATCACTCTTCATCCATTTACTATCCCCAAGGTAATGGACAAGCAGAGGCTACCAACAAGAATATCCTCAAAATCCTCAAAAGATCAGTTGGTAAGTCTAGAAGAGATTGGAACCTTCAGGTCAATCCAAAATTATGGGCCTATAGAACTTGTATTCATACCTTGATAGGAACTACATATTTTTCATTGGTTTATGGGGCCGAAGTTGTTCTCCCTTTAGAAGTTGAAATACCATCCCTAAGAGTTGCATGGCTTAATCAAAGATGAGGATTATAGATATTTCTGAATTCAACAATTGAAAATGTTGGAGGAACACCAAACTCAAGCTTATGATCATTTGAGAGTGTATTAGAATTGAATCTCACAGAATTATAACAAGCATATTAAACCAAGAACCTTTCAAGTGGGAGATCTAGTGTTGAGGGAGAATCCAAAAAATTAAGTTGATAGAGAAAAGAAAGGAAAGTGGGAAGCAAATTGGCTTGGTCCTTTTGTCATTGTTTCTTCTTTTGGAACGGGGACTTACAAATTGTCCGATTGTGATGGTGATGAATTGCAAGAACCTATCAATAGCATTCATCTCAAGAGTTTTCACACCTGATTAGACGAAAGAGTATCCGAGGAAAGAGTATCAGTTGAGAGTATCAGATGAGTTAGAATCAACCTTTGTACATGAGGAAAAAGTCAAAAATATTAAAAAAAAATGAGAAAAGATCAAAATACAAAAAATTAGAAAGTTCAAAAAGCAAAAAATATTGGAAAAGCAAAAAATTAGAAAAAGGAGAAAATTGAGCATGAAGAAATCAAAAACATTTGGAGAATCGAAAAATGTTGTCTTGGTGAAAACCTAGCAAATAGGTGCCTTGATGATACAAAAAAATAAAAAATAAAAATAAAAATTGAAAAAGAGAAAAAAGTGCCTTGGTGAAAACCTAGCAATAGGCGCCTTCGTAGAAAAAAAAAAGAAAAGAGCAATAATCCCAAAAGGTAAAAACCTAGAAATAGGCACCTTTTGTCCCTTAGGTCTTTCCTAGTCACATTTGTACATATTGCATTTCATCATCTCATTTGTCCATATCTTCATTGCATCCGTCATTTGTGCATAAGTCATAATAAAGTCTCAAAGCTGCATTGTTGCATTCTAGGTCTCATTTTGCCCTAAGTTTCACATTGGTTACATTTATCACTTGGGGGCAATCATCATGAATTTTGGTACTAAGTGGATTCAAAAGTGCACAAATTCAGTCACACATCAGAAGTGGATTTTCAGAAATTAGAGGAGAGATATTTTGGAACCTTTGATGGATATCATTGTTCAACCCTAAACAGTTTGATCCTACAACATGATCCTTGAGTTTCATTGACTTATTTTATCAGGATTAAAATTTGACAAACCCTAAATGATTAGCATGTTTGGAATTCTTTTTTGAAAATCTTGATACATTGCAAAACACTTGGAATTTTTGATGATTTTTTCATTGACTTTTTCGAGTCATGTTCTTTTTAGTTAATCGATGATGTTTTGACTAGATTGGTGATGATGAAGACATGATATTTTCTTAACTTTTGTGTGACTATTTTGAGGGAGATCATTTAACTTGTGTAAATTTGTCTAAGGACATGGTCATCAAAGAACCATCAAGGACATTCATATAGGAAGGAGGGTTAACCTTTGTTTGTTCATGCAAAAGGATACCTTGGCTATTTAGATCTTCCATATCTTAATACCAACATCCACTTGCAACATTGAATCTGATTAAACTGGTTTTCATACACCCATAGTTGGTCATTCAACTAGTGAGGGTTGTACTTGGTTTTGCAGAAGGTTACCAAATGAGTTGAAAGTCATATTCATATCCTTATGGTCGTAGTGGCACCAGTAAGGATTGTATCGACTCCTAGTTCCACAATGCACAATGATGAAAATATATCTCTATTTGCATTGCTTTGACAAACCTCAAGGACAATTAGTTGCATTGCATTTTCATGTTAGATTAATTGTATTTTCATGTTAGTTTAATGGCTTATATTTTTTAGCATGTTTCCAAGTTCAAGGGGGTTACTTAATGCGGGGGATACATCAATTCAATGGTTTCAAATCATCAATGTGAGATTGTCTTTTGCATTCATAGCATTAATCATTATTCATTATATATTCATATCAAGAGAAAAGCAAAGCAAATAAGCATTAATCATTAGTCATTTATCCAATCATCATTTAGGAACTGCATTTCATAAATTAAGTTGCATTCATTTTACCATTTGCACTAAGTATTGCATCCATATCATTGCATTGCATTAAACCATACATCATGATAACATCAGAAAATAATACAGAAATAAATTGCATTAACATCATTTGCATCCATTTATCTATGTCCTACTCCAAGACATTGCATCCATAGCATAATAAAAGTAAATGCATCATAGAATCATGTAGATTTGCATAAAGAAATATCATAACAACATCATCAAAAGGGGAATCAATGGAAGATCATCATAAATAAATGTCCATCATCAAATCTATATATCAAAGATACATCAACAAAATTATTCATATGTCACAAGTCCTGATCAAAATCCACATGATACATCAATATAATATCTGGATATCATATATCCCAATCTGTCTCATGACCCAGCAGGGGCACCTGATCCATCTCGCGCAATACTTGTACCTGAACCTCCTTCTCCATCAAGATCCCTATCACCTGATCTATCCTGTGTGGAAGGTGGTTCCTGACTAGTGCTAGCACTAGTAGGTAACTTAACTAAAGTAGCCAAGAATTGTTACAACATAGTCGTAACATGATCCAATCGACCAGTCACTACAGTCATCCCTACCTGTAATCCTCAAACATCCTGAACTATGTTGTCCACAATCGGAGGAACTAGAGGTGCCTGTGACGTTGGAGGGGCCTGAGGTACCTATGGTGCTAAAGGAACCTGTGGTATCACCTATGTTGTACTACTTTGTGGATCTACCTGCTAGTCAACCTGTCTCAGAGGAGATGGAGGTCTCTGGGGACCCTATCCCTGTAATGGAACTTGTGAAGGAACTTGTCTAGTAGCTTGAACTTGTCTGTGTCTCTGCCTAGCCCACTATACACTAGCTCTACCAGGAGCCTATCTCTGTGGAGGAACCTGTTCTTGCACTCACCTCTGTCTAGGCTGACCAAATCCACCACCTTGGCCTCTAACATGACCACCCCACATCTGAGGTCCTGCAGCTCACTATACCCTAGGTGCTCTCTAAACCCTCTATCTCTGAGGTCTCCTACCATCTCCATCACCATCATCATCATCTCCTCCATCATCATTAGATAGATCATCAATATCTAGAATGGGCTTCGCTAGATCTGTAAATCTAACAAAGCGATGTCATAAGAACCACTCTCGATACTGAGCAGACATCCCTGCATTAGATACATAACTCATCATATCCCATCTCACAAATCCAAGCTGCTCAATCTATGCACAGGCATACTGATAGTCAACCTAAGCTCCCTACATGGATCGCTCTACCTGTACCCTAGCATAAAGTGCCATACCTGGGGGCATATCATGTACTCAACCATACTGATGGAACACTATCCTGAAGCAAAATATCTCTATACATAGTGGTGATCGACCAATCATCCACCAGTGGAAAAACATATAAGGCAACTCATCATCATCCTCTCGTTATCCCTCGCACCTTAAATAAGGTCTCCATATGACCTGATCAATATCATTGATAGTATGACACCAAAACTCAACCTTTCCCAGACAATGCTGGACAAGCATACCATCATACAGAAAAGCATACGGATAACCTCGGGCCCGCACTCATGCTAAGACTAGTCTGGTGATAGGGATATGCTCCCAAGTCCACAGCTGTAATAGAACTGCATCTACTAAGATAGATGTGTTGTGCCTATATACAATCTCATGTAAACCAAGGTAAAGCTGGGCCAACACGCAATAACCCTAGTCAAATCTCTGAGGATGTGCAATCAAGTCCTTCAATATATGACCCCATCTAACCGCAAAGCCATGACCTCTCCTATCAGGAAGTAATACTCCTCTGATAACTGCTCCTAGTAATGCTAGCAATGTAGGAAATGACGCAAACTGCACCCAAGTAATGCAATCATTCTCAATGGTGTTATCTTCAAACACCCATCTACATACGCTACCATCATAAACTAAATCATAGTATACCAGCTCTCCATGATTCAGGATCCTCAACAATCTGTATACATCCTCTGGCGTAATAGTCATCTCGTCGAGGGGTAGATGGAAAGTATTATGTTTAGAGTGCCATCGCTCTGCCATAGCTATCAACAAACCTCAATTCAGCTGAAATTGAGGGAGATCAAGAAGGAAACTAAGACCACATGTCTTGATAGTACATCTCACAAGAAGCATAAGCTTGTCGACTAAATCTAAGATCCAAGCAACCACACCCCGTACTCGTAACTTACGGTAATGTTCCTATATTTTGAAACAAAGTGAATTATATTAGTCTTTGTATTGGTGGATCATCCTAAGTCAATCAAACACATTAAATCTATCCTTGCTCTATTTTGAGCGCATCAACCTATTGTTCCTAACCTCTAGATCTTGAGAAGGGATCAATTTGGCATCATTTTAATCAGTCTGATTGGCATATCAAACATTCATTGATATGATTTTTCTAATATCCTAACCACCAAGTGACATCATGGAATCACATTTTCTAACTTGGACATCAATCAAGTCATTTCAGACGTTCAATCGAAGGCAATCTTATCCTATCTATTTTTAGGTTTACTCACAATTCTTTGTAGGTGGCACTTAGCTAAGTGTACTCATCTTTTTAGCCCCATGGCATTGAAAATCTCATACATGGCACTTTAATCATCGGAGGTGGCGCTTTACCATGTACGCAGCCTTTTAAAGTCCTAGGAAGCTTTCAAATTTTCCTAGGTAGCCTTGAAATGATAGGGTTTCATGGGCGGCGCAAAACTAATTAGGTTGCAATTTTTGACCTAACTCCTAGGTGGCACTGGATTGCTCCAATGTGGCTTTAAAACGTATGGAGGCAGCCTTTCACTAACCTAGGTGGCTTTTAAATTTTCCTACGTGGTGTTTTGCTAGAATCTATCTAAAATTATTAAAAACTTGCAATAAATGCTATTAAATGAGCAATAAATGCACTAGGAAGGTATAAACCACTCACCGGAGGTCCATAGTCAGGAGGTCTTTGATAACAGTGTGCTCTCTCAAACCGATGCTCTCGAATGGGGACTATAATTGATGTCAATCATCACAGGATCAGAGCAAAATCTCAACAGTAAAAAGTGAAAATGTATAGTAAATTTGAGTTTTTCAACCTATTTAAGCTATTCTACCCTAAATTTTGAGGGTTTTTTTGACCTAGATGGAATAAATTGCATATTCTGCACACTAGGGCATCTTCTGTCATCTTTTTCAGCATCATTTTTTATCAGAAATGAAATCATCTTGGATCTATTCTTCATCAGTTTCATCCAATTTTTACATTTGTACATCAAAATGTTTCATTTCTAAGGGGGCATAATCATCATATCTTGGGATTCTGCATCATATCTGACATCAAAACTAGGGCACTAAAAATTCAAACTTTATCAGTGACGTGTTTCACATCAAGTTCAGCATCAGGGTTTCACATCAGGTTTTGCAACAAGTTTCACATCAAGTTCTGCATTAGGGTTTCACATCAGGTTTTGCATTAAGTTTCACATTAGGTTTCGCATCAAGCTTCACATCAGGTTTCGCATCATATCATCATATCAGGTTTTGCATCAATCAGACATCAAAATCAAATAAGTGATCAGGACATCAAGTTTTCTTTGAATAAATGTGCTTCGCACATCAATTCAAAGAGGGGCATTTGTAGACACCTAAAATTGACCAGGTGTCTCTTAATCATCCAAATCTGCAAATCTCAACCAATTGCCCTGAATCTCATCAAAATGGACCAAAATTATTCAAATGGACATTTATCAAGGAAATTGGACAAAATCAAATTAAAATCAAAGGATTAATTAATAATGAAATCAAATAATCAAATTCAAGCCTAAAAGGGATCAATCAAATTATATAATTGATTTTAATCAAATTATATAATTGATTTTAATCAATTAATTGTATAGTTTTAAATCAAAAGTCAAATCCAACCCATTCACCCTTACATGGCTAATTTAATTAATTGATTGAATTAAATAAATCCTAATTTCTTTCAACTTAATTTGATCAACCAATGAGAATTGAGGATTTTGTCTTCTTGTCCCACCCTTTGAGGACAACCATTTAAATGGTCCCCCAATTTGAAACCATTTGAGAGATCAAACTCAACAAAGGATCAACCCATGGTCAATTCACTCTACCCCCTACCCTTGGGAATTTTCTATAAATACAAGCCATTTTTTATGCATTTCATATCTTAGAAAATTTGAATGTAAACCATCCTTATTATAGGCAATTTGTGAGCAATTCAGAGAATTATGAGCAATTGAGAGTATTTTGATCATTTGTAGAAGCAAATTGTTGATTTGAGGAGCATATCATGAGAATTTGAGTTATAACTTCATCTCATTTGAGAGAATTGAGCTAGATTTAGGCATTTTATCTTTAAATTTCTCATTCTAGGATTGTCCTCGAGAGAGATTAAGGCGGAGAGCTCTTTCAACAAAGCTTAGATAGGGAACCATGAGATGTCATGGATTTAATTGCAATTCTTAGATTAAATTTTCATTTTTTTCCATAGAATTGTAGTTTAGAATCCTAATTTCATGAAGGTGTAATTTATCACACACACATACTGAGGGAGAGGAAATTACTTCTAAGGTGGTTATAGCTGGAGAGGTTTCCAAAGAACTTGCTACAATTGTGGTGAAGAAGGACATCAATATTTTGAGTGTACACATGCAAGAAGAAATTCGGTAGCAACTAAAATTCTTTGATGCAAGAAGAGTCACCAAATGAACCTCAGAAGGAAGGAAATCTCATGATTAGAAGGATACTATGGAGTGAGAAAGATAAGAAAGATCTTGTTAGGAAAAAAAATTTCAAGACCAGATGTAGAGTTGCAGACAAATTTTGGAAGGTAATTCTTGATAGTGGAAGCTCGAAGAATCTTCCATCTGAGGAAATGGTCACAAATTTGCAGTTGGAAAGAATGAAGCATCTGAAACCCTATCAAATTCATGGATCAAGGATGAGCATACATTAATAGTGACTAAACAATATTTTGTGAATCTAAAAATTGGAAAGTATTATGATAAGGTGTTATGTGATATTATGCCTATGGATTGTTGTCATATTTTGTTGGGTAGACCTTGGCAATATGATAGACATGCTATACATGATCGAAGAGTGAATAGATATACAATTTGGGTTGATGGTAAGAAACAAATTTTGTTACCTTTGGTTGAAGAATCTATTGGTGAGATTTTTACATCTATGAAATTTTGTTTGATGGAAGGTATACAGTTTGTTAAGGATTTGAAAAGAAATGATATTTGTCATGCTTTGATTCCTAACAAACTGAGTAAGATTGTAGAAGATGAAATTCCTATAGAAGTTGAGAAGTTACTCACTAAGTACAAGGAGATCATTTTAGATAATGTACCTGATGGTTTACCACCAATGAGAGATATCAGTCATTGTATGGATCTAATTCCTGGAGCTATTTTACCGAACAAGGCACCACATTGGTTGACACCGACCATGAATGAAGAGCTTAACCGACAAGCTCATGAATTGTTGAGAAAGGGTTTGATCAGAGAAATTCTGAGTCCATGTGCATTACCAACTGTATTGGCATCAATGAAGAATGAAGAATGCAAAAATGCAGTGATTCAAGAGGAATCAACAAGATCACAATAAAGTATAGGTTTCCTATACTGAGGATGGATGATATAATGGATTGTTTGAGTGGAGCAAAATATTTTACCAAAATTGATTTGAAGAGTGGATATCATCATATTACAATCAAAGAAGGTGATGAATTGTAGAATGTTTTCAAGACAAAGGAAGGTCTGTATGAGTGGTCGGTTATGCCTTTTGGTTTATTTAATGCACTGAGTACATTTATGAGGTTTAATGAATGAAGTTTTGAAGAAATTATTGAATAAATGTGTGATTGTATACTTGGATGATATTTGGATATTCAGTAAGACTAGAGAAGAACATTTGATGCATATAAGGCAAGTATTGCAGAGATTGAAAGAGGAAAAGTTGTTGATAAATCTTAAAAAGTGTTCCTTCATGAACGAAGAATTTGTGTATCTAGGTTTTGTGATTTTAGTTGATGTTTTGAAGATGGATCTTGAAAAGGTTGAAGCTATACTTAGTTGGCCTACACCTAAGAATACCAGTGAGGTCAAATCATTTCATGGATCAGAAAGTTTTTATAGAAAGTTTATCATAAATTTTAGTTCTATTTGTAATGCTACGACTGAAACAATGAGAGAAGATAAAAGAGAATTTAAATAGACACGGGGAGCTGATAAGAGTTTTTAGACTTTAAAGAAGATAATTGTTGAATTGTCTGTGTTAGTTTTATCTGATTTCAATAAGGTATTTCAAGTTGAATGTGATGCATGTGGAAGTGGAAATGGAGCTGTGTTGACTCAAGACGGTAAACCTATTGCTTTCTTTATTGGAAATTTGAATGATGCAAAAAGGAAATATTCTTTCTATGATCAGGAGTTCTATGCTAATTTTCAAGCTATGAAGAAATGAAGACATTATTTGATGCCAAATGAATTTGTGTTGTATACTGATCATAAGACTTTAAAGTATTTGGGTACTCAAAATAAGTTGAATCAGAGACATATGAAATGGGTAGAGTATTTGTAGAGTTTCACATTTGTGATTAAGCATAAGACTGGAGTTTCTAATCAAGTTGTTGATGCATTGGGTAGAAGAAGATCTTTGTTAGCTGAAATGAATATTGAGGTTCTTGGTTTTGATGACATGAAGAATTTGTATGAAAGTGGTCCTGATTTTTTTGAGCAGTGGAGAGTGTGTAGATCACCTATTCCAAATCAATCAAGTAAGTATGAATATTATTTCATTCAAGAAGACATGTTGTTCAAAGGTATTCAGTTGTGCATACCGAGAGGTTCAATGAGAACTAATTTTATAAAGGAGAAACATAGTAGTGGTTTTCCTCGATATTTTGGTATTGATAAAACATTGAGTTTACTTAAGGAAAGATATTTTTGGCCTCAGTTGTATAAGGATGTTCATAAATTTGTGAAAAGCTATGGAGTTTGTCAAGTTGCAGAAGGAGTAAGTCAGAATACTAGTTTGTAAACACCGATTACTAATCCTAAGAAACCTTGGAGTGATATCAGCATGGATTTTGTTCTTGGCTTACCGAAGACAACAAGAGGTAATGAGTCCATATTTGTTGTTGTGGATAGATTTTCTAAAATGACACATTTCATACCATGTAGAAAAACATCAGATGTAGTACACATAGCAGATCTTTTCTTTAAGGAAATTTTTAGATTACATGGATTATCAAAGAGTATCATCTCTGACCAAGAAAATAAATTTTTTAGCTATTTTTGGAAAAAACTTTGGAAGAAGTTGGATACTGAGTTGAAGTATAGTTATACATTTCATCCATAGAGTGATGGAAAAAAAAAGGTTTTAAACCAAAGTTTGGGTAACTTGTTGAGATGTTTAGTTGGAGACATGCCAAGTAATTGGGATTTGATGTTGGCACAAGCAGAGTTTGCATACAACAATTTAGTAAATAGAAGTACTGGAAAGACACCTTTTGAGATTTTTCATTGGCACACAACCAAGAGGTATATTAGACTTGAGAGATATTGATGGGGAAGAGAAAAGAAGTGCTAAAGTAGAGGAATTTGCTTATTTTATGAAGACATTGCATGAAGATGTAAAATAGAAACTGGAGAAAAGTAATCAGAAATACCAAGATAGTGCAGATAGATCAAGAAGACATAAGATTTTTGAATTTGGTGATGTAGTAATGGTTCATTTGAATAAAGGATGATTTCCTATTGGAGCATATAGAAAATTGAAGATGAAGAAATCTGGTCCTTGAAAAATACTGAGAAGATTTGACAGTGGAAATGCTTATGAAGTGGAATTACCTGATGACATGGATGTATCACCTATATTCAATATTTCAGACTTATATGAATATCATGAACCTGATCAAGAGGTGAAAATACCAAGTGATTATTCTAAGAAGAAGATAGAGGAAGTTGAGAAGATTTTGAAACAGAGAGTTGGTAGAAGTATAAGAGGAAAGGAATACATGGAGTATCTGATAAAATGAAAGAACAAACCAATTGAGGATTCATCTTGGATTTCTGAATCTAAGTTAGATTCATTTTAGGTTGGACCTGGTACATGATTCAAGAATCATTTCTTTTAACCCTAGGTGTCTAATGTAGGAGCATCTTGGGTCCTTGGCAATCCTGCTCAACCAAAAATATGTTTTCTTTTGTTCTTTAGCTTGTTTGGAGGCTGCTCAGTGAAGTGCTCAGTTACCCTCTTTCTCGGGTATTCTTTCTGTCTTGCTTTACTGATGGGTCTCGGGGTGTGTTCATTTTATCGCTTGGTTATGATTTCACTGATATGGTTTTCTGTTGCCCGGTTATGTTCTCAGTGAGTCATTCATGTTGCTCGGGTATCATCTTATTGAGTGGTTAATGTTCCTCGGTGATGCTAGATCCCGAGTTGTTTATCCTGATTTGGTTGACTTTTGCATTTAATTTCTGTGGCATAATTAATGTGGGATATCTTATTGGGATTTGTGTGGACCTAAATCTGGGTCTCACTTAGGGATTTGAGTGTCGGCCTCTTTTGTGGACTCTTGTATATATTTGGTTCTTTGTTTAGGTATCAATTTAGTAGTAGTAGTAGATATAAAACCCAGAGATTGAAGATTGAAGATTAGCATTTAAAGGAAGGTCTGTGACCTTGTATGTATGAGGATCATTCTATAATTCATTTGAATGTATATGGCTGTAACCGAGAAGGCCTTAAAGCTTGGCATGTAATGAGTTTGATCAATTAATGAACAATATATGTTGTTTCCTCTCTCCTTATTGTGTTGTTGCTTCCATGTTGCGTGTTTACAAGATGGATTGGTAGTTGGGAGTGCCTTTGGCCCCTCTTCCCTACCCTCATTGCTTCAGATTCTTGGTAATATTTGTGTTTTGTAGATTATAAGGGTACCAAAGGACTGGGTAGAGAAAGTAACAAGAAGCCTTAGGTGAGGTATCACAAAGGCGAAAGAGAAGATAGAAGGATGCACTAGAAAAAGGCAAAAGAAATCCTTAGAAAGAAGAACAAGAGGGAAGCTAATAAGGAAACAAAAGATACATAGTTTGAAAGAGAATTAGTAGACCTGAGAAAATATGCTGAGAAGTATAATATTATGGTGATGGAGTGGCTTGAGGAAAGAATCCAAGAATATGTATGGTGTTTGCCAATGAGAAAGAAGGTGAAATAACCTATAGAATTTCTTGTGAATAAAAGAAGAAGGAAAAGGATGACTACATTAAGAGAAGGTGATGAGATTCGGACGAAAACTTTGAGGGGTTTGAACAATAGAAAGTTGTCAAGAGTGGAATGTACATTGAAAGTGGTGAAGGAAGTTCTCAATGTGGAGAATATGGAGGAAAATAAGAGAGAATGGAGAAAAAATAAATAGGGGGAAGAAGCACTAAAGAGAAGAAGTAAAGAAGAGAGGAAAGTGTTCATGAAGGAGGAACTCATAGAGACATATTCATCTCTTATTTTATTTTCTAATGTTGTGTTTAAGTATGTATTTTTAGGTATGGGAAGCCTTAAAATGAAGGTCAATAATTAGCCCTTGAAGGTGATAAAAGAAGGGTAAATTAAAGCGCTTGTAGAAAGTGTTGAGGATGAAAACAAGAGGAGACAAGTTTCACAAGTCTAACAAGAGTACATGAGGAAACCATTTGCACAAGAGGTACTTTGTTAAGTATCTAAAAATGAAGAGAATGGTGTTGATATTTTCCAATACTATAATAAAGATTATAAAGATGCCCTAGACTTTTATGATGCTTTAGAAGATGTTGCTAGGAAAAGGAAGTTACAAAATGGGAAAATTGACAAGAAGTAAACACAACACTGAAGAAGAAATCAGACAACAACCTATTGCAGAGGTAAATAGAAGTGACGATATAGATCTTGGTCATACGTGTGGAAATAAGAATATAAATATGCAATTTAAAAGAGACAATGGAATTGAAGTGTTTCCAAAACTTGTTTGGGATCATGGTTATAGAATACCAAGTTGGGAAAATAAATCATTTGGTGAGTGACAATAATTACAATGTAAAGGAGAAAGTGTTTTTGATAATGGTGGTGCTAACACACAAGTGCAACATATCAAAGTAATGATGAGGAAAAATTGCAGATCAAATTCTAAGGTGATTTGGAAACAAAGGAGACAGTTAAAAATTTATAAGGAAAAAAAAATATCATACATTATGGAGAAAAAGTGTACGAATAAAGGTACAACAATCTAAGAGTAAGGAATACAAAATATGGGTGGCCAAGCATGTGATGGTAGGTGATGAAATTAATGGTGCAAGACATGGTGGTGGAAAAGCACTACAAGAGAATGAAATGTGTAAAGAGAATATTTGAGTTTGTGGGAGAAGAAGAGAGAGAATTTGTAGTGGGGACATTTCTTATAGAGGTCATGAAAGAAAAAAATGAAGATAAAAAGATAAGCATGGTAGTGGCTGAAAATGAAGATGGAGCAACCAAGGTATTGAATCATGAAATTATATTGAAGAAGATTGAGATAGTTGCAGTATCAAGTTGGTGAAATTTTGAAGAGAACGTGTACAAGGTGAGAGGTAAACAAGTTGAATTAAATGATTTAAAAAATGATGCTTTTGAATTTGTGAATAGAATTATTGATGAAGATGTAAATGGTGAGGTAATAAATAATGGTAATAGCATGTATGTATGGGAGATAGAACTATGGAGGCTTGTAGGTGAAAAGGAGATGACAAGAAGAAGATACAAGAAAAATAAGGGAAATAAACAAAGGCAAATTAAACAAATCAAAATGTATAAAGACAGGTATGGAGTAGATTCAAGAAATGAAGTAGATAACAGTAATAAAAGATGAGCATGAATAGAAGACATAGGGAATGGTGAGAAATTAATAGGTGAAATCCAAAAATAAGATGGAGATGAAGAACCAAAAGAAAACATTGGGCCAACAGTAGAAGATAATGAAATTTGTGCAGAAGAGATAACAAAGAGGGAATTGAAAGAGAGGGAAAAATAAAACATAAGAGCATATGATGGAGTAGTATAAATTAAGAATAATGGGTGCAAACAGGGGGTTGATGGATTTATCGTAGGGATAACATTAAAAGATGGAGTGGTAGACAATCATTGTGAAGATAATATGTGGGTACAATTAGTAGCAATAGAGCAAGAATGGAAAGAAAAACCATAAGAGTTGAAGACAAAGAGGATAGAAAAAGAGGCAAAAAGGAAGATTGCATCTGAGGATGAAGAAGCTATTGCAACAAAGAGGGAAGATGGAACAAATTATTTATATTTTTGTACAGATGTTGTGAAGCACAATACAAATGAAGTAGTGGAAGATGAATTGATGAGATCCATTGTAGGAGAAAGGTTGATGGATGAATATGTGGAAGGACATGATGTGATAATAAGTGTAGATATAATACATATTGATGAAATTGGAATGTCAATTAATTGGGAGCGTGAGTTTGAGGACATGGAAATATTAAATTTCTATATGAATATTTATGTGTATGAATGGATGAGTAGAGAATGGAGGAGGATGATAAACATTTGGAATAATCTCATGATAGTAGAACAAAGAAGTGAGAAACAAAGCGGGAGGAATATGGCAGTTAAACCTAAGAGATGTTGGAAAAAGAAAAAAAAAAGAATGGGGATTTTTTTTGTCGAACCCATGTGTTGGAGCACATGTTCTCTTTTGGCCCTTGGGGATTCTAATGTAGGAGCATCACGATAATTTTTCTATTTAGTAACTTTTATTTATGTGCAACCAAGATTCATGTTGGACAATCACAATCTGTGTCACCACATGGCATAAAGATAGACAAAATGACAAACAAGTAAAGGGGCATGTGCAGGATCATGGTATGCCAAAAAGTGGCAATGTGAAAACAATCCTCTTTTCACTCTTCAAAAAATGCACTAAAAATCATGTTGACTTTTTAGTAGGCCTGGGTGTTAGTACACATGGCCAAACCAAAACCAATGCACAAGCCTAATCGGATATCAGATTTGAAATCAAATATCGGATTTGAAATCGAATATCAGATTTGAAATCAGATATCCCTTTTCAAATTAGATATCAGATTTTTGCCACCAAAATTTTTCTTTCCATTTAAAATTTCAACATTTGCAATTTCCAACTTTTTCATTCCATGCTATTTTCAATTTTATTTTAGTTTTTAATTATTGTTATGGATCTAATTTTTTATAATATTAATATTTTGATATTAAAATTAGTATTAATATTATTATAATAATACCTAGGATATCTCTGATGCAGAGGCACTAAGCACTAGTGCATGCATCTTAAAAATTCATCAAAAACTATCTTATCGCTACCCTCTTCATAAACCCGTACTCTCTCATGAATAAATTTTGAATAAAACAGTATATGAACAATCCCTTCGGTGCGGATAGGAATAATTAGGTTCTATAAAACATACTCCAAAATGAGAAAGACCCAATGGTTGATTTGGGAGATATGACCCCTGCAACAACACCCAATGTTCTGTGATAAAAAACCAAAATTAGACTTGCAGAAAATCTAAACTTTATTTACATCTCAGAGAAGAATTTGTACATTTTAGAATCCTCTCAAAAAAAATTAGACTCCACTATCATTTAATGAATTTATTCCTCTTCCATTCCAACCATTTCTTGGTAGTTACATTCGAAGAGGAATACCAAAAGACTCCTATGCATGTGTTTCCCACTAAAAGACAATGTAACTCTTATGTTTGAAAATTTGAATCTTTCAACTATGAAAACAACTCAAAACTAATTAAAACTTATAAACTATAAAATTCCTAATGTCTTCCAACATCTTGGAGACCTATTCTAAACAATTCTAACCTCTTAGTAACCCCTAAACAATCCTTGACACTCTTGGACACTAATGGTCAACTTACAATGCATAATAGTCCTTTATGACTATTAGAATTGCATGCTATTTAGAAAACCATTATAGGTTTTAGAACTTCATAGTTGATCCTCTTTGATGTACTTGGTATCTTTATGGATTTTAACTCTCTCTCTCTCTCTCTCTAGGCTTGTAAGGTGTCATAATGTTTCGTATGACTCATTAATGTGTCCTAAGATTCCTTAAGACACATTAAGACCCCTAATATGTACTCTTAGGCTTTCTAATGGGTTGTAAGGTGTCATAAAGGGTTGTACGAATCATTATAGGTCCTACGACCCCTTAAGACACCTTACGACCTCTAAGATCTACTCTTAGGCTTCCTAATGGGTTGTAAGGTGTCATAAGGGGTTGTAGGAGCATTAATGGATCCTAGGACCCCTTAAGACACCTTACGACCCCGTAGGAACCCTAAGAATACATGTTAGGGATCCTAGTACACATTATTGGGTCTCAAAGGATCATAGGAAATATTATTGTGTCTTAGGAGCTATTAATGGATGCTAGGACCCCTTAATACAACTTACAACCCCTAATATGTACTCTTAGTCTTTCTAATGGATCATAAGGTGGCATAAGGGGTCGTAGAACCCATTAGAACACCTTACAGCCCCTTAGGAACCATAATAATACATCTTAGGGTTCCAAGTACACATTAATGGGTCTCAAGGGGTCATAGGACATATAACTATGTCTTCGAACACCATAAGACCCCTTACAACCCCTAAGATGTACTTCTAGGCTTCCTAATGGGTTGTAAGGTTTCATAAGGGGTCGTAGGACCTATTAATGGGTGGTAAGACCCCTGGAGACACCTTACAACCCCTAATATGTACTATTAGGATTCCTAATGGGTTGTAAGGTAACATAAGGGGTCGTAGGACCCATTAATGGGTCCTAGGACCCCTTAAGACACCTTATAACACCTTAAGACACCTTATAACACCCAAGATGTACTATTAGGCTTCCTAATGGGTCCTAAGGTGTCATAAGGGGTTGTAGGACCCATTAATGGCTCCTAAGACCCCTTATGACACCTTACAACCCCTAAGATGTACTCTTAGGCTTCTTAATGGTTTTTAAGGTGTCATAAGGTGTCGTAGGACCCATTAATCATCCTTTGACCCCTTAAGACACCTTACAACCGCTAATATGTACTCTTAGGCTTCCTAATGGGTTGTAAGGGTTCATAAGGAGTTTTAGGAGTCATTAATGGGTCATACAACCCCTTAAGAAACCTCATGATCTGTAAGATCTACTCTAAGGCTTCCTAATAGGTCGTAAGGTGTCATAAGCGGTCGTAGGACCCATTAATGGGTCTTAGGACACTTTAAGACACCTTACGACCCCTTAGGAACCCTAAGAATACATCTTAGGGTTCCTAGTATACATTAATGGGTCTCAAGGGGTCATAGGATATATTACTATGTCTTAGGAGCCATTAATGGATGCTAGAACCCCTTAAGACACCTTATGACCCCTAAGATATACTCTTAGTATTTCTAATGGGTTGTAAGATGTCATAAGGGGTCATAGGACCCGTTACAAAATGTTATGACACCTTATAAACCCTAATAATACATCTTAGAGTTCCTAGTATGTATTAATGCTTCTCAAGGGGTCATAGGACATATTATTGAGTCTTAGGAAACCATAAGACCCCTTACAACCCCTAATATGTTCTCTTAAACTTCCTAATGGGTCGTAAGGTGTCATAACGGTTTGTAGGAGCCATTAATGGATGCTAGTACCCCTTAAGATACCTTACAACCCCTATGATGTACTCTTAGGATTTCTAATGGGTTGTAAGGTGTCATAAAGGGTTGTAGGATCATTAATGGGTCCTAATACCCCTTAAGAAACATTACAACACCTAAGTTTTACTCTTAGGATTTCTAATGGGTCATAAGGTGTCATAAGGGGTCGTAGGACCCCTTAAGAGACCTTACGACCCCTAAGTTATACTCTTAGGCTTCCTAATGGGTCATAAGGTGTCATAAGGGGTTGTAGGACCCATTAATTGGTCCTAAGACACCTTATGACCCCTAAGATGTACTCTTAGGCTTCCTAATGGGCCGTAAGGTGACATAAGGGGTTGTAGGACCCATTAATGCATCCTACAACCTATTAAAATACCTTATGACCCCTAAGATGTACTCTTAGGCTTCCTAAGGGGTTATAAGGGTTCATAAGGAGTTGTAGGAGTCATTAATTGGTCCTATGACCCCTTAAGACACCTTACATCCCTGAAGATGTACTCTTAGGCTTCCTAATGGGTCGTACGGTGTTATAAGGGGTTGTAGGACCCATTAATGGGTCTGAGGACCCTATAAGACACCTTACAACCCCTTAGGAACCCTAATAATATACCTTAGGGTTCCTAGTACAAATTAATGGGTCTTAATGGGTCATAGGACATATAACTCTGTCTTAGGAGCCATTAATGGATGTTAAGACACCTTACAACCTCTAATAAGTACTATTATGCTTTCTAATGGTTTGTAAGATGTCATAAGGGGATGTAGGACACATTAATGGGTCCTAGGACCCCTTAAGACACCTTACAACACCTTAGGAACCCTAATAATATATCTTAGGGTTACTAGTACATGTTAATGGATCTCAAGGGGTCCTAGGACATATTACACTATCTTAGGACACCATAAGACCCCTTAGAACCTCTAAGATATACTCTTAGGCTTCCTAATGGGTGATAAGGTGTCATAAGGGTTTGTAGGATCCATTAATGCATACTACGACCCCTTAAGACACCTTACGACCCCTAAGATGTGTAATCATCTAAAAATGGTCATCTAGACTATTAACCCCTTTCTAGAATTATTTGCTAAAATCCTCAATTGCTCATTCTTGATAAAATCCTAGCTTTGTCATTTATTCAATTATTTTTGGGCTAACCATTTTATCCTAAGTCTTTATTTATTTAAAAGGAATTCCCTCCCCTTTTATTAAATAAAAAGACCCCACTTTTCCTCTTATCCTAAGTTGCACAAATAAAGCAATATTCTTATTTTATAAAAAGAAAAAAGGACCTTTTTGTCTCACATGAGGCTCAAAATTCAACACTTCACTCTCATTGGAGGAGACTTGTGCACACGGATT
>MU224909.1:320296-331334 GCA_018584345.1 Thuja plicata
CTTAATTAGCTCTAGCTGAGAGCAATACTCAAAATAGCCTTGCACTCCATGCCTAGGGAGCTCTAAACCAATTTCTCAAGGTTTCCAATCCATGGATCCTCTTGGAAGCAATGGTTTAGAGAAGTGCGCCACTTGAGTGTGTACAAGATGTACTCTTAGGCTTTCTAATGGTTTTTAAGGTGTCATAAGGGGTAGTAGGACCCATTAATGGGTCCTAGGACCCCTTAAGACACCTAAAATCCACAAAGATGTACTTTAGGCTTCCTACTGGGTTGTAAGGTGTCATAAGGGGTTGTAGGACCCATTCATAGGTCATAGGACCCATTAATGAGTCCTAGGAACCCTTCAGACACCTTACGACCCCTAAGATGTACTCTTAGGCTTCCTAAGGGTTTGTAAGGGTTGATAAGGAGTCGTAGGAGTCATTAATGGGTCCAAAAATCTTGTAAGACACCTTACGTCCCCTAAGGTGTACTCTCTCTCTCTCTCTCTCTCTCTCTCGGGTCGTCTAGTGTCATAAGGGTTCATAGGACCCATTACCGGGTCCTATGATTCTTTAAGATACCTTAATACCCCTAAGATGTACTCTTAGGTTTTCAAATGGGTCATAAGGGGTCCTAGGACCCATTAATCAATCCTATGACCCCTTAAGACACCTTACGACCCCTAAGATGTACTCTTAGGCTTCCTAATGGGTCATAAGGTGTCATAAGGGGTTGTAGAACCATTAATGTGTCCTAGGACCCCATAAGACACCTTACGACCCCTTAGGAACCCTAAGAATAAATCTTAGGGTTCCTAGTACACATTAATGGTTCTCAAGGGGTCATATGACATATTACTATGTCTTAGCACACCATAAGGTCCCTCAAAACCCCTAAGATGTACACTTAGGATTCCTAATGGGTCATAAGGTGTCATAAGGGTTTGTAGGAGCCATTAATGAATGCTAGGACCCCTTAAGACACCTCACGATCCCTATGATGTGCTCTTAGGCTTTATAATGGGTTGTAAGGTGTCATAAGGAGTTGTAGCACCATTAATGGGTCCTAGGACCCATTAAGAACCCTAAGAATACATCTTAGGGTTACTAGTACACATTAATGGGTCTCAACGGGTCATAGGACATATTACTCTACCTTAGGAGCCATTAATGGATGTTATGACCCCGTAAGACACCTTATGACCCCTAAGAAGTAATCTTAGGCTTTCTAATGGGTTGTAAGGTCTCATAAGGGGTTGTAGGACCCATTAATGGGTCCTAGGACCCCTTAAGACACCTTATGACCCCTTAGGAACCCTAAGAATACACCTTAGGGTTACTAGTATAGGTTAATGGATCTCAAGGTGTCATAGGATATATTACAGTGTCTTAGGACACCATAAGACCCCTTACGACTCCTAAGATGTACTATTAGGCTTCCTAATGGTTCGTAAGGTGTTATAGAGTTTTTAGGAGCCATTAATGGATGTTAGGACCCCTTAAGACACCTTACGACCCCTAAGATGTACGCTTAATCTTTCTAATGGTTTGTAAGGTGTCATAAGGGGTAGTAGGACTCATTAATGGGAGCTAGAACCCCTTAAGACACCTTACGACTACTAAGATGTACCCTTAGGCTTCCTAATGGATCGTAAGGTGTTATAAGGGGTTATAGGACCCATTCACAGGTCATAGGACCCATTAATGGGTCCTAGGAGCCCTTAAGACATCTTACGACCCCTAAGATGTACTCTTAGGTTTCCAAAGGGGTTGTAAGGGGTCATAAGGAGTCGTAGGAGTCATTAATGGGTCCTACGACCCACTAAGACACCTTACGGCCCCTAATATGTACTCTTACACTTCCTAATGGGTCTCTCTCTCTCTCCTAGGTATTATTATAATATGAATAATAATAAATATAATACTAATATTATAATATTATACAATAGTAATATAATATAATAGAAATATATATAATATAATATAATACTAATATGAATAATAATAATATATTAATACTATTGTTACTAAATATCATACTAATATTAATATAATATAATACTACTATTATACAATACTAATATAAATAATAATAATTTAATACTAATGCTATTATCATTTAGTATTTGTATAATATTAATATTATAAAATATGAAATCTATAAAAAAACTAAAAACTAAATCAATATTGAAAATGTTGAAATTTCAAATGGAAAGCGAAATTTTGGCGAGAGATATCTAATATTCGATAATATCTCATATCTGATTTAATATCTCATATCTGAATTAGTATCTCATATCTGATAATATCTCATATCCAATATTATCTCATATCTGATTAGCCTTAGTATTTGCCTTGGGTTTTGGCTTTGCAATGCCAAACGTGGATGGTCAACCCAAAAAACATGTTTACCATATTTCCTCTTACCTCCAGACTTTGGTGATGTAGATGATGACATTTTTTCACCCAAAATTGATGAAATGAAAAGGGTTTCTTAAAGAGATTATCAGGTTCCCATCAATATAGTTGCTGTCAAATTTCAATTTCAATAAGTATTTATTACTTGTTATCTATTTGAGTTACCTCTAAAGTCCCGATTGATAGACTGATTGAAAAACAACTATAACTTTCAAATGGTTTAAACTTTTTGAGATCTAAAACATACATCACATTCTATGCTTCGCCTACTATAAGAAAAATTTTATAAAAAAAAAATTGTAAAGTTTAGAATTAGTTAAGGTGGTCAGACATGGGAGTTTTATTATTCTTAAAAATTCATAGTAGAAAATTCATAATTAATTAATTATTTGATTAAAAAATACACAAAAATATGCATCACATCTGGGCCTAAGTCTACTACTTATATCTATAATCTTGCGAAAAGATATCATCATTTGATTGTGGTTAAGGTGGTCAGACATACACGTACTTTTTATCTTTCTCCTGAAATTTTCATACTGCTCCATTGAAATCTAAAATTTCAACAATTAGATTATTTTTTTTTTCAGAAAATGGCTAGTAGTTTAGAAACTACATTCAATTTCCTACAGATTCTATTCTTACAGCTTTTTCACATAAGGTTGATCTAAGATATCCAACTTTTTACGTCAAGTTGACTAACCCTGATTTTCTATTTTTTCATTGTCACTTAAGGCCATAGCTTGGTGTACCATGATCCTCCACATACCCAAAGGGTAATGAATAGTTGAGAATAGTTAGGATCAGTGGCTAGAAGATTAACGGTCGAAATAGTGAAGACAAACTATTTTGGAGGGAAACAAGAGGGATTAAAAATAATTAATTGTGAATGACTGAGAGGAGACAGACCGATGGAAACAAAGAGTGGAAGTCTAGGATTGGTAGAAACATGACTGACCCAGGAGAAAGGGGTGAATGTAATGTGCAGATAAATGCAAAAAAAGGAAATGAAACCAATTAAGGGTTAACAAAAGAGGGAACAATTGTATAGTGACTGAGAAAAGGAGGAGTGCATGCTCAGGAAATAGGAGAAGGATTGAGTTGGTCCTTTAAAGGATCAAATTTTGATTGTAATGTACCTTGCACATAGGAGTAATAAAATAAAGTTTTATTTATCTATTATTTCAAAGTCTCAAATGTTTTTCTCCAGAGAGAAATGGTTTAAAAAGCTATTGTAAATGTTAGTTGGGTTATTTAGATCTGACTAAGATTTTTTCAAAATTCCACAAGCATGCAAAGGTTTTAGTTGCGATCAAACATTTAACTTTTCAACCACTATATCGGTTTGATAATATGATAATATCACCTTAATGTTGAGTATATCTTAATTAAGTGATTGTCATTTGTGCAGTGTGTTCTAATGTGATTTGAAATTATTAATTAGTAAAGTACAAAAGGCTTTCTATTATTGTTTGTTGAAGAAAAACAACACAGTTTTAATTTGATTATAGATGAGTAGATATTTTTAGTAGACAATTCTTACTATATTTGAAATCTTGAAAGAATTTTGATTAAATGGTGAACGGTTTTACAAATGCAAGTCAATAGACTACATGAAGAGAAATTGGAACTTGTGAGATCCAATTTTTTCAGATATGCATTTAACATGCTCATTATGAGGTGTTTGTTTTATTCATTTAATTTATCTATCTTATCATATCTTAATAGATATAGAAATTTTCATGATACATATTTCATGGTTTGAGAATTCTTGACAACACAAAGAAATGTGTGTTGTGTTTATTATCACTACGTTTCCATATGTTTGAGATGGACATTAAATTCTGTGAGATGGTATCGGATAGAAAATTGTTACTTCTTTTGCTTTATCATGCATCCTGATTACACCATATGTCTTATGAGACAGATTCATAATATGCTTGTTTTTGGGGTACTTATGTTTGAGATGGGTTCAATGTTATGAATGGTCGCATTTCTTAATGGTTGGAAGACACATGTTGTGTTACACAATTCCATTACATTTTACATTGTTAGCTTCCTTTAGCTGGGCTGGGTATCTTTCATGTTAGGAAAGATTACGAGGAAGCGTAATTGCTTCATGGTAGGGCGGAAATACACCCCTACAATATTATCGCCCTCTATGTTTTACGTGTAACAGGTTTCTGGAGTTTCAGATCAGGGTGGTCTTCTCATTTGGTGCAGTATGATACCTTGTTATCGACAAGTGGTCTACTGTAATGACATTTGTATACTTATGTTAGTCGATGAATCCTGTGAAAATCTTTGTATTGTTTGTACATTATATTCTTAGTATTTGGCATTTTCTTATTGTCATGTATTGATAGTTTTGACAAGATGGTCAAAGTATACTTAAGTTCTTATATTGATGTATTTCGACATTTGGTCGAAGACTATTTTGGGATGTTGTTGTTTCGCCAAGTTGGTCGAAACTATTAAAGTTTTGATGTATTATGTCATGTGATATATATATATATATATATATATATATATTGTGGTGCATTTGATAGTTTGGTCGACATTATTCTTGTTTAGAGACTCATGAATTCTCTTGATCTATTTGACAAGTTGGTTGCATTTTGTTCTTTTCATGGAATATAAATTAAAATTATTGAATTTTGTTGATATGTAGTTTCGACCCTTGACTCAGTTGACCGACTTCTTTTTCTTTTGTATATTTCTTATGTGGCATTTGCTGTCGAGACTTCAGTCCTTACAATCATGGACATATGTGTCATAATATGTTAGTTCCACTTTAACCTAACATATAATTTTTTTGAATGGTAAGATGTTCATTTTTATTTAAAAAATTTTGAGCTAATAACAGTAGTGAATAGTGAATAGTGAATTTATTTTATTTTATCTTATAGATATTGTTTTTTGAAATATCATTTCATTTCATTTTTACAAATTTTTAAAGATTTAATGAAATTTTAGGCACCATTTTTTAGTCTAATCATCTGTCAAGACAGAGCATGTAAGTATGTCAATCTTGTCTTTATTATGTTTACTAAAATGTCCATTAATAGTTGATTTTAATGAGTAATATATGTAGGTGACCATATACATAAATACTTCAAAGTAAAAAAATATAATTATCTCTTGAATAAGTTCAAATGACATGGTGTTATAGTAGGTTAATTTGAAGTGTCAAGGTATTGTCACAATATATTAATTATGAAATTTGTCAAGCCATTCTAACACTTAAGTCTTAATACATGTACAATTATTGCAAATAAAGATTGTATTATATCAAAAAATTATGTTACCTGATTATATCTAATAAAAGTAAAGATAATGATAAAAATAGTCATTAAAGTAAATGATAATCATTAATGAATGAAAATATATAAATTTGTAAGAAGGTTTGTTTCAACATCCTTTTCTTATATTAATGTCTAAGGGTGGTACGAAAAAAATTGTTTAGAAGCACACAAAAGATATATAGTTATTTGAAGGATATATTATAAATTGGTGTAAGATCATTATTTTATAAAAAAAAAAATGTTTCTATTGATATATTATAATAAAAGAAACCAAAATATTTTAGAACATCCAATGAGTATAGAAGTAGAGAAAATAGGATTGCCTACAATTATTTTAAAATATTTTCACCATCATTTTGTTGCTCCAATTTATAACCACAAAGGACAAAATATGCTTTGAATTACATGATAGTTATCAATTATTAAAAAAGAAGAAAGACTGCTAGAGGTATTGTTAGAGGTATTGTTATTACCGTCTTCTACCTGATCTAGCAACACCTGTAGATTCCTTCGAATTTGTGGCAATGGAGCCTCCATCTTCCCTTCCAATATCTTCACAACTTCACTCATACTTGACCTCTGATTCTCATCGTCTTGAATGCACAATGCCCCAACAACAATAGCTCTTCTCACCTCTTCGATATTCGGCTCACTTGCTATCCTTTTATCCACATCGCCTATCATGTTCCCCCTGTGAATTTGAGATGAAGCCCAGGTAAGAAAGTACATCCTGCTCACCTCCACTGTTAAATCCAAATTTCTGCGACCAGATATAATCTCCAGAAACGTCATGCCAAAACTGTATACGACCACCTTGAGAGTTATAGGAACGCCAGAGATCCACTCGGGAGACAAGTACCCACGAGTTCCTCTTGTGGTTGTCAATACATTGCGGAAATCTCTACCCACCAGCTTTACCAACCCAAAATCAGCTATCTTTGGGTTGAAGTCGCCATCAAGAAGAATGTTTTCAGGTTTAATATCACATTGGATGATCTGATCTCTACATTCCTCATGGAGATAAACTAATCCTCGTGCAATGTCCAGTGCGATCGGAAACCGGTTCTTCGAATCCAAGACTTTCTCTGCTTGTTCATGTTCTATGAAGAGTAAAGAATTTAGAGAGCCCTTGCGAACATTGGTAAAATAATTGCCGGTCCAATCTCTACTGGACCAATATGGAACGTTGTTATTAAAGGTCATCACCAACTGCGCCTTTCCTTGAGATATATCCGGTCCTAGGGAGAAGAGCCCACAGACCTCTTCCACAAGGTTAGCTTCGTGCCATTCAAAAATTTCATGCCATGCAACCATGTGTCTTCCGGATGAGCGAAATCATCCCAAACAATCTCAGACTTGTTGTGGATGATTGAAATTACCAGTTTCGGTTATCACTGTTGAAAGTTGAAGGCCAAGAGTCTTTTGTCTCTTATTGTGACTCTTCAATTCCAAAGACTCTTCATTGTATTATTGCTGGAGTCTTTATATTTGCTGTAGCTTCTCATTTGTAATTCGTTCTTTAATCAATACAATACTCTGCATTCTGGATGTAACCACATTTGTGGTGAACCAGGATAAATCCGTGTGTCATTTATTTGTTTCATCTTATTTGCATTTGTTGTTTATTCTTCTGCAATCGAATCCTTTCAATTGGTATCAGAGCTGGGCGAACAGCTGATTGGAAATTTGGTGATTAAATTTCCTGAGAATGGAGGATACGAAAGTGGAGAAATTCGCAGACAAGAACTTCAGCCTGTGGAAAGTGCAGATGCATTCCTTGCTGAGTAAGCAAGATTTATCAATCGCGCTGGAAGGAAAAACTAAGAAACCAGCTGCGATGTCAGATGAAGATTGGAAGAAAATAGATGAAAAAGCTATGGCGTCAATCTTCCTTTCGCTATCGCAAAATGTCTTGTTCAATGTCTTGAACGAAAAGACAACAAAAGAAATTTGGGATAAACTTCAGAGCATGTACGAGACGGCATCGGCTGCAAATAAAATCTTCATTATGAATAGACTCTACAAGCTAAAAATGAAGGAAGGGGCAGCGATGTCAAATCATATAAATGATTTAAACACTTTGTTATGTCAAGCAACCTCGATTGGTATGACACAAGATAATGAAGCCAAAGCCATCATCTTGTTGTGTTCCTTACCCGACAATTGGGATCCCATAGTTACAGCTGTTAGCACTTCAAATTCCACAACGAAGAAGTTGGTTTATGATGAAGTGGTTGCTACTTTGCTTAGTAAAGATATGAGAAGAAGTAACAAAGACACTCCATCCGGTGATGCTCTTACCATGGTCAGCATTGAAGATAGAGGAAGAAGCCAGCATAGAGGCAGAAATAATTACAATCGGCGGTCACAATCAGCAAGAAGATCACAATCTAGAGGAAGAGAAGGCGACTGCTGGTTTTGTGGCAAATCTGGCCATGTCAAGAAAGACTGTAGAAAATACAAGAAAGCACAACAAAAGGTTTTGGACAGTGGAGCGAACATAACTCATGATAGGGATGATGGCATCTTAATTCTCTCCACAAGTGACACAACATCTGAATCTTGGGTCCTAGATTCCGGTGCTTTCTTTCACGCTACTTCTTGCACAGATTTGTTTACAAACTACTAAGAAGGTGAGTTTGGAAAAGTTTATTTAGGGGATAATAATTTGTGTGAGATTATTGGAAAAGGTGATATTGTTTTGCATTTAAATGGAGGAGTTAAATGGTTGTTAAAAGACGTTAGGCATATTCCTAAATTGAAAAAAAAATTGATTTCTGTAAGTCAGCTATATACACAAGGATTTCTCACCACTCTCACGGACAAATGGAAAGTCACTAGTGGTTCTATGGTTATCGCAAAAGGCAATAAAGTGGGCAGCCTTTATGTTATTGAAACTATTGGTGAGGTGGGAGCTGCTATGACTCTTGTGGGCAGCGATGCCACACTTTGGCATCAAAGATTGGGTCACATAAGTAAGAAAGGCCTTGAGGTTATGCTGAACCGAGATCAATTACCCGGTCTTCAATCTGCAGATTTGGAGTTTTGCGAACATTGCCTTTGTGGGAAACAAAAATGGGTTAGCTTCTTGAAGAATGACCATGACAAGAAGACCACACCTTTGGAGTTGATACACTCGAATGTCTTCGGTCCCACGGAGGTAACCTCTTATGGAGGCGCACAATATTTTGTTACATTTCTTGATGATAGCACCCGAAAGGTATGGGTTTATATGCTTTCTAAGGTGAATTTTATTCGTTGGAGTTTGATAACTTTTGTACAGATCATGGTATAAGAATAATTAAGGTTGTTCCTTATTCACCTCAAGAAAATGGGGTAGTAGAACGATTAAATAGAACCATTCTTGAGAAGGCAAGGTGCATGCTTTCCAATGCCGATTTGGGAAAAGAATTTTGGGCGAAAGCCTGCAATACAGCGGTCTATTTAATCAATAGGTCTCCTTCATCTCATCCAGAGTTTGGTATTCCGAAAGAGGAATGGCTGGGAAAGAGGATTTCATACTCACACATCCAATTTTTTGGGTGTGAAGCTCATGTACATGTCCCAAAAGAAAGAAGGACGAAGCTGGATTTCAAATCACAAAAGGGCATATTTGTGGGATATGGAGAAGACCAATTTGGTTACAGAATTTGGGATCCAGTTGAAAAGAAAATCATTCGGAGTCGTGATGTGGTGTTTAATGAAACAATGTTTCCAGCTATGAAGGAGGAAACACATGACAGAGAGTATGTTCCCCTATCTGCTTTTCAAACGAATTCATTTTCTTCTACACACCTGCAACATGTTCCCCTTACACCAAATTCTGTTCTAAATCCTCATTCTTCTTATACTACTACTGAACAAGAGTCGGATGATTCTTATGAAGATACAAGTATGCAGTCAGAACAGGGGATTCTCCATTCATCTTATGACAACAATACTGACTGGGAGAATGAGCTGCCCCCGAATCCTTTCAATTGTGGAAGGGTGGCAAAGAGTGAAGGCTCGTGTGAGGTGAACAGCCCACACTCTGCACCAACAGCAGAGAGGACCAACATGGAATGGTCTATGTGGAAGACAAGACCCACATGGAATGGTCAGCCAGCATAGACAGCATGCCACAGGGTAGCACAATACACATCTCAATAGCCCCTATTACCTGCAACATACCAGCCCCCTTCACGCACAGCTATCTCCCATGATGGCTTCAAACTTTCCCACGATGCTTGAAGAATACAGTCAACATGTGACTCCAGGTGGTATTGAGACCGCTGTGGGACATAAATTTTTTATTAAAGTTGGGCATTATGCTGATGGTATGGTGGACAACCATCAGTAACTTGTTAGAACAACTGAAACCAATGAAGAATTGGGGGTAATTGCCCATGTCAATTCCCCTGCTACTCATATCGACATTTAGAATTCGCCCCACATGATGGATGTCGTGCAGCCAATTCAATTGCAGATCAAAGGGACTGTATGTAAATAGTCTAATACATTAGCAAATCAAAGAGATACTGCTGTCCACTCTAGTAAATATGAGAGTAACATTGTTGATCCACAAACACAACAGAACATTGAATCAGTGCAGACTCGTGAGTTATGAAGGTCCTCTAGACTGAGAAAAATTCCATCAAAATTCTCAGACTATGAGCTACTATTTGCTGAAGAAGCAGAGCCCTCAATTCTTATTTCTGAATTTTCAGAGCCATCAACATTGAAAGCTACTCTCAAAGATGTCAACAGTGATAAATGGAAAACAGCGATGCATGAGGAGATGGATTCTTTACTCAAGAATCAGACTTGGAACTTAGTCTCTATTCCGCCAAATCGAAGACCACTTAAAAACAAGTGGGTATATCGGATAAAAGAAGAAGATGAAGGAAGAAAACGCTTCAAGGCCAGATTGGTAGTAAAGGGGTTTGATCAAGACCAGGGGATAGATTTTAATGAGATCTTCTCACCAGTTGTCAAGATGACAACTATCTGGACAGTCTTGGGTTTAGCAGCAATGTGGGATCTTGAGTTGGAGCAGCTTGATGTGAAGACCGCCTTCCTACATGGTGATGTAGAAGAAGAGCTATACATGGAGCAGCCTCAAGGATTCATCAAAAAGGGACAAGAACACCTTTATTGCAAGCTAAATCGAAGCTTGTATGGCCTCAAGCAAGCCCCAAGACAATGGTACATAAAATTCAATCGCTACATGGCTGAAAATAATTTCACAAGATGTGAATCAGACCCATGTGTCTACTTCAAGACACTTCCTAATGGTGAGTTCGTAATTCTCCTTCTTTATGTCGATGACATGTTAGTAGCCGGCACAAACAAA
>MU224909.1:331434-345312 GCA_018584345.1 Thuja plicata
GCACAAACAAAAGGATTGTTAATGAGTTAAAGGAGAAATTGGCAAGAAAATTTGACATGAAGGACTTAGGGGCAGCCAAGAAGATTCTTGGCATGACAATCACAAGAGATAGGAAGAAGAGGGAAATCACCTTATCCCAAAAACAATACATTGATAAAATTGTTGAGAGGTTTGGCATGGCTGATGCAAAAGTTACTCCTCTTCCTCTTGCTGGTCACTTCCATTTAAGTTCTGAATTGTGTCCAAAAACACAAGAAGAAAAGGAATTCTTGGAGAAAATTCCTTATAAATCTGTAGTTGGAAGCATTATGTATGTAATGGTTTCTACCTGCCCCGACATTGCCCATGCGGTGGGAGTTGTGAGAAAATTTATGAGCAATCCCAGGAATGCTCATTGGGAAGTAGTTAAGTGGATACTATGGTATCTAAAAGGAACTTCAGATTATGCATTATGCTTTAGAGGAGATAAAGTTCAGCTGCAAGGTTACACTGATTCCGATCTTGCCAAAGACTTGGATAAATGAAGGTCTACCACTGGGTACACCTTCATGTTTGCTGGAGCTGCTATCAGTTGGGCTTCAAGATTGCAGCATTGCATTGCTCTTTCTTCAACTGAGGCTAAATACTTGGCTCTTTCTGAAGGGGCAAGGGAAATGATTTGGCTTCAGCGACTTGGTGACTTGAAAGTTCATCAAAATGAATATAATTTGTTTTCAGACAGCCGCAGCACTATCTTCATGGCTCATAATCATTCATCACAGCATCGCTCTAAGTACATTGACGCACATGCTCACTTTGTCCATCATGCAGTTGAAGAAGGAAAGTTGAAAGTTGTCAAGATTGATACCAAGATCAATCCGGCTGACATATTCACAAAGGTTGTCGCCAAATAGAAGTTCAAAAGTGCAAGGACTTCTCTTGGGCTTGTAAAGAAAAGATAAATCAGCACTTCAGCAGGATATTGGGTGTTTAGTTGCAGAATTTGGTTGTCCTTTAGGTGGGAGTTTGTTGAGAGTTGAAGGCCAATAGTCTTTTGTCTCTTATTGTGACTCTTCGATTCCGAAGACTCTTCATTGTATTATTGCTGGAGTCTTTATATTTGTTGTAGCTTCTCATTTGTAATTCGTTCTTTAATCAATACAATACTTTGCAGTCTGGATGTAACCACATTTGTGGTGAACCAGGATAAATCTGTGTCATTTATTTGTTTCATCTTATTTGCATTTGTTGTTTATTCTTCTACAATTGAATCCTTTCAATCACCGCCTGCGATCCTTTCAGGCCAATATCAGACGACTACACTGACAGGCCATTTCTATCACACAATCTGAGATGACCATCGCTCAAAAATTTCAAAATGTTGGGATGCTTTTAATAGGATTATCTCTGTTGGCCACCCAAATTAACTACTACCTTCAGATACATTCGTGCATACCCGATGCCAACATAGGAATTATTCGTTTCCCTGGGACTGAAAAATCCCAACTCAAAAGTGTCATTCTTTTATATCATGGTCTCATTTCTAGTGTCTCATTTCCAGTGAGCGAATCACCCAGTAGAAGCATATCCCCGCCATCTAGTGCAAATGAACTACAATTATTCAATGCAATAATCATAATAATCTATTGCAAATGAACTACAATTATTCAATGCAATAATCATAATAATCTAAGGTTATTTTATTTACACACAACGGTGGTGCATTCTACTTGCACCATAGACAACATATTAGACACAAGTTTGAAAGACTACTCCAAAATGGAACTGTGAGAGTATTTTCATGGGAGATATCACAAAGGCATACCTGGTCAAGGATTTCTGAGTAAAGAAATCCTTTAAGGTTGGATTAGCAAACTTCTATGGCATATCTAGAAGAATAGAGGAGGAGGAGACAGGTAGATGTAGCTGCAGTAGCACCTGCTATGATGGAAGCTGAAGTAGTGATACCAATAGCAGCGGCAATCCCAGAGTAGCACTCCAAAACCCAGTTTCAATAGAGATAACAATATTTGAATGGTTTGATGGACCATAACCTTGGGTTGCTTGGTTCAAGGAATTCAGGGATAATATGCCTTAGGAATTTGACAGCTATAACTGTATATGATAGTCACTATATTTTGAGATGTGTATGGTGTAAATTTGTATCAGATGGGAACATTGACACCTGTATCATGCACAGAGGGTCGAATTCCTAATAGGTTATAGGTAGTTCGGGACATTGATATTTTTCTAGAACTAGAAAGATCTTGGATCTGAAACTTTTGTTTGATATGAGCTCCTCTTATATTCAATAGAAAACCAACATTATCATATTTATTGCATAATTAAGAGGAACCAACATCGAATCCTTGTGCTAACAAGTCAGCAATTGCATCGTCAAATAATCATGTATTTCCCAAGAGTAGCAAGAACATTGATACATGGTACCATTTCATCCGAGAATCGGTTAACAATGGATAAATCTACTTCGAAGTTTGCAAATATGAAGATCAATTGGAAAACATTTTCACTAAGGAATTACCAAAGAACAACTTTGAATATCTATGAAAAAAATTGGGCATTATTGATATAGAATTGGTTAGTGCTAGAAATTAGTGGCGAGTGTTTGCATGAATTGATTTCTCCATCCAACTTTAACACATTGTCAACTTAAAAATTTAAAATAGAAACTTCTTGCAATGACCATCTAGATGTTTCTCTAATGACCTCTATCCATATTCTTCACATGTGTGCTGACTTTCTTGTATGATTGTGTTGCATTCTAGTTTATTTGAGACCTTTATAAAGAAGAGGTATTTGTAAGTGATTCTTCAATGAATAAAATTTGTTTTCTATTATATGTTTTTTATGCCTTCAATTACGAGTCCATATTATTCTATGTAAAGTTGATTTTAGGAAGTTGTGTGCAAACCTCATTCCATAAAACAAAATAGAACTTATTTCATAACCATAGCAGCCGTATTTATTGAACATAAATAGGAAACTCAGTTTTATCTAACATTTTATTACAGTTTAGATTTTAAAAGGGCTCATTCTCACCTATTGTTATGTTAATTAATCTTTAGAATTAAAATAGAAAAACAAATAGGCTATAAAATGAAGGAACATGGCCAAAGTAGTATTGTTGATTTCGAGGAAATTAGTTCATAAATTCTTTGACAATTTTTGCAGTAGGATATCTAAAGTCATTTTCATCCTTCCAAATATAATAAAATACCAAAGCCATGAATTAGAAAAAAATATTCTTAACATTATACCAAATACAAGTTGAGGATAATTCTTATACCTAATACACATGTGATTTATATTTTTATTTCGAAGCCCTCAAAGCCAAGCTTATATTCAACACAATGACCTTTGTTATTAAATTTTTTGTATCCAGATACAATTTTCCGTATATCTTATAGTAGCTTAAATTAGATTCTTAAGCATGATTTCATATTATCTAAGATCAAGTTTAGTTTAGTTTTCTTATGACTAATGCATCGATCATTATCACGTCATGTTTCCAAATTATTTTGTGTTAGAGATCAATCATCATTGAAAGAATTGCCCTATTTTCCCTTTCTCAGTAATCCAAATTTTTTATTTTTTTAGAGATTAGTACTTCTCTTGTGTTGATTTATTCTTCTAGAGAATCATCTAGCAAGTCATATAAATTTTAGGGTGTGGCTATATCATTAAAAGATACACGATATAATCTCTAATATAGGTCTTGTGTACTGATTAATGAATGTTTGAAGTTACAATCATTTACTTTGTATATTAAATGTATATGAATCAACAAAATTAGTGATTAGGATTCATATCTAGATTGTCTCATATTCACATGATAGGCCCATGAGAATATTTAAAGCCAACATATTTTCACTAGTATACTAGTATCAATATATGTATTTGATTTGAAATTTACAAATGACCCTTATAATATGATTGTACATGAAAGTGTTTGTTAGAAATAACTTACGTTTATATCTTATTATTTTTAATTATGCAAATTTATACATAATCTTCTTTAAATATTAATTAGTTTCCTTTTAATAAGTCTTCAATAAAATCTAGAGAAATAAATGCTAATATTCTCTAGGCATTTTAATCTATATGCACTCTTAAGGGATACAGTAAGTTGAATCTCTATTTTGAAATTCTTTAATTTTATCATTAAATATGTTCTTCATATTTTGAAATTCTTTAATTTTATCATGAAATATGTTCTTCATAGATTTGATAAGGGTGTATTTTTCTTTTATGGAATTAGAAATATAGTTAAATGTTTCAATGTATCAAAGATAAATATATGACTTAATAATTCTTTTGTCATAAGTATTTTGTCACAAGGGAAGGATATTTTCCTTTTATGTCATGTTTAAAATGTGAATTATTACATAGATTAGATGTAAAAATGATATTGGAAAATTGAGAAATTTCAACTTTACACACAAATATTCATTCATCAAAATCAGTGAAGTTATTACCTTGTCATAGTTTTATAAAGTCATGTAACTTCTAACTACCCAAAAACTAACTAACACTTAACAAAAAAATTTATATTACTCTAAGTTCTAAATTATGACAACGTCTATGCATCACCCAAAATATGTCATTTATTATAATTATTATTAAATTAAAAATTAAAAATTAAAATACAATGATTATAACATTTTAGTTAAACAAATAAGCATAGAGTGTTGTATTAATATGGAGAGCATAGAGTGTTGTATTTGACAAGAAATGGATCAAGTGGATTATGTCATGCATTACGGGAGCCAAATTTTCTGTGATGGTGAATGGCACTCCAAGTGGCTATTTCTCCTCCTCGCAAGGAGTTAGACAGGGGGACTCTCTATCACCTTTTCTCTTCATTATTCTTGCGAAAGGCCTTAGTAGACTCATTTCCATGAAAAATTCCATGGTCATTTGGGAAGGTATCAGTATCAGGCAGTCTCAGTTAAAACTCTCCCACACACTCTTTGCAAATGACTCATTATTATTTGGTAAAGGAAGTGTCAAGGAAGCGACTGTTATCAAGGAAACTTTGGCAAAATACTGCGAGGCATCAGGGCAAAAATTAAATGAAGGAAAGTCCAAGATCTTTCTATTTAATATTAATATCAAAGCTTGAGCAGAGTAATTTAGAGGATATTGTACCTCTCAATTGCTCATACTCCAAGCAAGTATCTTGGTATTCCTTTCTTCCAAGGCAAGGCCAAAGCAACATTTTGGGATGGAGTGTTGTCAAACATTAGAGAAAAAATTACCTCTTGGAAAGCTAGGTGGTTGTCCCTGGCAAGTAGATTCCTATTAGCAAAATCATTTCTGAGCTCTATTCCTAATTATATAATGTCACTCATATTCCCCCCCCCGGTGTGATGAATAATATATTTGAAAGAGTTCATATCGAGTAGTAACATGGATGAAAAATCTAAAGTCCCTTTCGTTTCATGGAACAATTTATGTAAACCTAAAGTTAGCGGGGGTTTAGGTTTTCATAGAATCCAGAAAAGAAATCTCAGTCTAGGGGCTAAATTGGCATGGAAAATATATGAATGCCCAAACAGTCTCTGGGCAAAGGTTATCATGGTAAAATACCTTGACTCAGAGGACCCGGAAAGAATTTTCTCAATCAGCAACCCTCCTAATGGATTAGTCATGTGGAATTTTATAGTAAAAAGCAGAGAGGTCATCCTCCCTAACCTCTCTTGGCAGATCAATTCGGGCAGTAAGGCACTGTTTTGGTTAGACTCATGGAATGGTCTCCCTCAATTTTCCACATTGCCAAATCTATTCAGAATCAAAATTTTATTGCAACAAAGCTGGGGAGATATAGTTGTAGATTACATTTCATAGACTGATGGGAGAGTGAAATGGAAAGACCTCTCCCATATTCAGATTCGTCAAACATAGAAAAAGAAGCTGGAAGACATCCTAAAATCGAGCTTCATCTCAATCAATGGTGATAGAGACAAACTAATCTAGATGAAAAGTAAGTCAGGAAAATATACAATCAAAGAAGGTTATCAATCTCTAGTAGAGGCTCCATCCATACCAAATTTCATCCTTAAATTCGCTTGGCATACTTCCATCCTTCCCAAAATCAAGGTTTTCTCTTGGTTAGCAATCCAAGATAGGATCTTATCCAGCACAAGACTAAAATGACTAGGGATTATGGACACATTCCCATGCCTTCTATGTGGGAAAGTTTTGGAGGACACAAATCACCTCCTAGTAAGCTATGATTTTGCACAAGGTATATGGAAATGGGCTCTTAGCAAAGTAGGATGGAGCGGTCCCCTGCAGACATCATTACAGTTGATACTATAGTAGTGGCATCTCATGCATGAGGAATCTTTCTTCGCTATCATCTGGAGAGTTATCCTTGTAGCTATGGTTTGGTCCTTGTGGTGGGAGAAAAACAAAAGGATCTTCAGAAAATAAGTCTCCTCAAAAAACATGGTATGTATTATGGTGGAGAAGAACGTCTCAGAAATGGTAAATACATGTGTCAAAGGTGAAATTCCTATCCTTGACTTTAACATCGTTTGATAATACAATATTAGCAAACTGGCCCCAGATTGCTATACCATTCACAGGGGTCTTGATTGGGAAAATGCCAAAAAATCAAATTAGAAAAGATGTCAAATGGATCCCACCAGATCCCAATCAAACTAAACTAAATTTTGACAGAACAAGTAAAGGTAACCCAGGGAAAAGTGGTTGGGGTTTTGTTCTGAGAAACCCAGACAAATCTATCATATTAGTTGCACTCTGTAAACTACCAAAAGGAACCAACAACATGGTGGAAGCTTGAGCATTACTCTGTGGGATTATGTCGGCAATTCAACTGGGAATAAGGAATTTGCATATTGAAGGAGACTCACTACTAATAATTTCATACTTGTCCAAGAAATATACAATTAGCTGGGAGATAAAATACATACTGCAGGAAGTGATCAAACTCCTTCTAGATTTCAATTCATAAAATTTATCACATTGTTATAGGGAGGGGAACAAACTAGCCGATTGGCTAGCTAATCTGGGGATCGAGGGTGCTAATGTGGATTGGGAAAAGGACTATGTACAGGTCCAGTCATCACAATTACCATACTTCTTAATAGAAGAATATGGGTACCATCTCAAGCAACTGACAGGAGGTGGATTTCGTATGGGAATAATTGATCACAACTTGGCCAGAGCATGATGATCATCGTCAGCTAAAATCAATGCAATGCGTGCTAAGTACTACGATGGGATTTCAAATTAAGATCATATATCCAGGACACATGTGGGAGTGCCTGATATTTGATTAAGCTCGAATTGATCCTTTAAGTTAAATGATGAGAAAAGATGCAGTGTCAATCAGGAAGATCATCCTAGTGTCAAGAGAGGATGAATATCTAGGAGTAATATCCCATATAATTTTCATACCAATTGCAGCACAAGGTCACAAGATTTTCCCTATCTGTAGCACATGTGGCATTCAATTTAAGTTTTGGGCATGTTCCTCTTCCTCATAATGACGTAGTCATCCATCCTGGCCTATTTATCCCCCATAGCCGTTCATTTTTATCTAGTTTTTATGAGCTTTCTCTTCTTAATTCTAGATTAAACAGAGTCAAATATGGATTATAGGGAGTTAAATCTCAGGATTTCCCTGTAGATTAAGGAGTGGGAACATCCTTTGTCAGGCCCATATTTGGGAAGACAGATGAAAATAGCCTTTTAAGCAACTTCCAGGTCCTATCAATGACGCAATTAGGGCATCATTGGGGATGGTATATTTCTTCTAGATGCTCCTTGGCATCTCTTTCACACTTAGGTGGTCTCTGTATTTTTGTCAAATTAGTATGATATGTTGCTCGATTACGGAGTCTTCTTTTGCTTGACTAAGAAGATATTGAAACCAGATTTTGCCACAGACGGTGAACTCCAAGGGGCAATAAACGGATACCAGCTGCGGCCATCCAAGGCATGGGTCGGAGGGATATTTCTTCCAGTTGATCTTGATAAGAAGAAAGAGATAGCTCACCTATATGACATAATAAAGTTGGCTTTGCAGTGTCAGGACATTCAGCATCTTCAGAGAGAAATCATTAAGTTCATGGATATATTACCAAGTGGGATGGTTGCAAATACATTCCTTCTTTTTGATCAAATATTGACTGTACTGGCATTCATAGAAGATGAAGCCAGAGTGTCTTCTCCTTCTGTGTCTTCAACTCCTGCATTATCGGCCAATTATGTCAGTAGCAGGGCTTCGGCAAAATCAAAGAACAAAGTAGGAGCTAAGTAAAGTTCTAGGCCTCCAATTTTGTTGTGGTGGGGTCTCATCTCTTTTTGGGCTGGTATAGATTTTGGCCTCAACAAAATATGTTGAAGTACTCTCGAAGGGTTTATTTTCTTCTGTCTCTTCTGATATTTCTCATATGTTTGTATATCTCATATTCGGTTACTGGTTTTCTTGGTTATTTAGGTTAGTTTTAAGCTACATCTAAAGGATGTATGGTCCTTGTGTAATGTGTGTAAGGGAAAGGATGGAGGTTTTTCTTGATTGCTTCTTTCCCTGTTGAGCCTTTGAAGCAGTGTAAACATTATATTAATAAAAAACTTCAATGGCTTAGCCATTTTTGCCAAAAAAAAAAAATTATGGAGAGCGGGAACATAGGAAGAAGTGATAGAGGGGGGACTAGGGTTTCTAAGAGTGCTACTGAGGAAGGAGATTATGAGGATGATAATGATTACCCAGTTCTCTTCTAGGTGGAACCACCTATTAGAGACTCTCCATTCATCGTCAGAGCTTTGGCTTTCGAGGGGGAACCTTCAAAGAAGTGTGGGGTTAACATAGTTTAAGGGGAGGGTTCATTTCTCTTCTATGTGTTGCCCAAACCCATTATTGGGTTAGACAGTTCTATGCTAAGTCATATTGTATGCTATGAGATGTCAATTTTTGTGTTTCCAGATTTAGTGTCTTTGACTACTTTGCTCTAGACTTTTTCTAGAGAAGTTATGTAGAGAAAGTTCTTAGTGGGATTTTTTTTCCCCTTCATGGTCTGGGTATTACTTTTTTCATGACTTATGTGTGGTGTTTGAATTTGGCTCAAATGGTTGGATGGGTGGCTACATCCCCCATTTTGGCTAGGGATCTTTCTATCATTGTGTGCCATTGTAGTGGAATTGGAGGATGTAATGAGATGGCTATGCCTTCTTTTATTAGGTTTTTCTTTTCCCAACCTAATATAGATAAGGGTTGTAGATGTCTAGTAATGAAGTTAAAGCTCGATGGTCATGTTCATTCTCTACTTCATCCTTGGTTTTTTGCAGTCTCCTTAGCTCCTGCTAGATGAGTTTAGTACATGACATGGTTGACACAGGGTTGGACGACGGGGGCTATGCTTCTATCTATCTTTTCTTGGTTTTTTATGTGGGATTTTTCTCTTGTTTGTGTACTGATAAGACTCTACCTGTTGTTGTTGTTTGTAGTGGTGATAGTCAGTTTGGACTATTGTTCTCCTCCTCTGTGAGTGAGGATTGGGCTCCTGAAGTGTTGCATGACTACTTAAGAGGGTTTAAAGGGAAAGGTAGCGAAGATGTTGTGGGTACTGCTACTGATGGGGGTCCTTTTGTATGCTTCTATTGGAAGCCGTTTGGCTCTCATTCTCTGAGACAAGGGGCTTTTAGTAGAGGTCTGTAAGTATGTTATTTATTACTCTCAAAGAAGACATGGACTCTTTTCCTGCTCCCCCTTATGTGGTCCCTATGCTTGGTGGAATTTTTTAGCCTATCATAGGTCTTGTTTTGACATTTTAGAAAATAATATGGAGATTGTGGTGCATATGTTTTTTTCTAGAAGTTCTTCTGGCTATTTTTGAAAAGCATTTTCAAGATCAGCTATTTCTAAATATCCTCTGTGAGCTTCTTGTCTTGCTGGTTGGATTTTTGTTTGTATTGTGTGTTATGGAAGTTATGGAGAGTTCTTATTTTCTTAATGTTCAGGTTGGTGCTAGAAGTTTTCAAGAGCCCAACATTGTTTTGGTTAGATATGGGCTTTGGTTGGGTTTCTATTGGCCTTGTCTTTCCTACACTTCTATGGCTCTTGGTTGGGCTCCCTCTAGTCTGGCTTCTATGTAGGTGAAGCCAACCCCTATTGAGGTGGGGCTTCAAATAGTAGCTATGCTGTGGGAATGGTATTTTTGGCCCCTGTTGTTCTTTGTCATACTGCTTATAGAGGTAGTCACATCCCATATTGAGATGGGGATATCCTAGAGGGAAGAGGTGGGTGGTTTCTGGATATGGTATTCTCTTAGCATTGGTTACTCTGAGACTGGATGGTTTCTTTATCAGGTTTCCTTGCTTCCTCCCTTCCTTCCCATTGACCATATTGAGGTAGGATCCCCTTCTACCAAGGTGGAGGGGAATTGTGTTGATATGGAGGTGGTTTTCTTTGTGGAGTTCAGTCACAAGTGCATTTGGGTAGTTTCAAGTGTTATTTTGAATCTCAATCAGAAGGTTTGGGGATCCTTGCAAAAATTTATACACTTGTTGTATTTGGCTATGTGGGATGTGTTATTTTAGGATGGCTTTTGGGATGTGTATTGTCCCCTAAAGGTTTAGGGACCTTTTGAAAACCCTGGAAGGTTTTGGCTCCTTTTGAAAACCCTTGAAGATTTTAGGTTCCTTACAAAAACCATTCTTATGCTTTTCTTGGGGAGCTTTGTCTGTTCGAGATTTGTTAGTTGTTCTGTTGTGCTGAATGCTAATCTTTCACTATATTTGGGATCAGGGGCCATTCAATCCCTGCCAATCTATTTAAAAAAAATTAATCAATTAATAATTATAACAAATGGAGCATTTTGGATGTTGAATAGACAATTATCCAAATTATATAACGATCATGTTTTTATCTCTTAAATATTTCTTTACCTTTTATGCAATGAATGAAAAATAGTTTTCAAATTTGAATAGCAAAGCCAAGAGGCTGAAGAAGCCTCACCATTCTAGTGTAAACGAATTCATGAATTTTTTTTTAGCCAATGATTTCAATTGTCGAGTGAACTTCACAGGTGTTTCCAAAGTGTTGAAGAATTCCCCAGTAAATTATGCCTCTAAGTTTTGCATCACATTGCTCTTGATTGTTGAATCATATTGTATTTGGGTGCACATCTCAACCTCAACACGACATATAGTATCTCGTATCGTAATTCAAATCAAAATAAGATTTAATAGCGTGTAGATTTCAATCCCTCAAATGTGCAATTTTCTTTGATACAGACTCGTAGCTATTGATATGTTTTCTACTCAAACTTTAAGAAATAAAAAACATATGACTATAAATAAGCCAAGTCTTCGGTGCATGGCATGACAAAAAAGTGTGGATATCAGTCCTAGTGAAATGACCCGTCACATCAAATTGAATAAAAAGTCCCTAAAACTTTTCTCTAATGTCATCTAATGGCAATTGATATATTTTCCACTCAAACTTTAATGGTGTTCTATGTCTATCAGTCAAACTCTGTGACATCCTTCGAATAGAAATTAATGTTCTTACATTTTTACCCTTGAAAATTGTAAACCTATTATTAAGAAGAAGAGATCAATAGTTTTATGCAAGAAAGATGAAATTACAAATTAATATTTAACATAAGCGATATCACTAATACTATATTCATAAAGCTTTATCATAAGCAATATCGCTAAATGTGGAAAGATAAATGTATCTAATCTTACAATTGATAAAGTGATAAAGAACAACCTCAAATATCTCAAAAATGTTGCCAATATGGAAAAAAGCACTATATTAATTTACCTTGTAGTTACTTTAATGATAGACTTCAACACATCAACATATGATTATCAATAGTGATTCTTCTAAAAGTCAATATTATATTCTTCAAACTTATACTTTTTATTCAAAGTTATAAAAATTTCCTCTATTTACTGTTTTTCTATTAATTTGATTTTATCGAAGACTAGAATCTAAATTGATTTTAGCTAGATCTCCATTAAATATGAAATCTATATTAAAAACATACAGTTAGTTAATCCACAATTAATTTTATTCAGGAAAAGTGTACATACACTATCATAATATCTACTAGTTCTAACCTACAATTTATTCAAACTTTGCGACTGACCTTGTCTAAGTGATCTCTTCACTTTTGCTAGTGATTTTAACAAACCCTTGATTCTTTCCTTTCGCAAATTCATTCATAGATAAGACTATAGTCATTAAGGGCGGCTATCAAATAGCTGCGACTAATTTTGGGATAGATGCACTTAAAATGTAAGCATGTTGACCAAAGGTATCGCTGGTGTCGTCATCATCTACCAGCCCCTCTAGAGACCTAGGAATTTGTCGCGTAGGAGCCTCCGTTGTCCCTTCAAATATCTTCACCACTTCTCCCATGCTCGGCCTCTTTTCTTCATCGTCTAGAATGCACAGTCGCCCAACAACAACGGCTCTTCTCACCTCTTCGATATTCGTCTCACTTTCTATTCTTTTATCCACAACACCAATCATGTTTCCCTTCTGAATTTGTGATGAAGCCCAGGTAGGAAAGTACAACTTGCTTCTCTCTTCCACTGTTAAATCAAAATTTCTGCAATCATATATAATTTCCATCAACATCATGCCAAAACTGTATACGTCCACATTTGGAGAGATAGGAAGGCCGGAGATCCACTCGGGAGCCAAGTATCCTGGAGTTCGTCTCGTCGTCGTCAATACATGGCTGAAATCTCTGCCCACCAGCTTTTCCAACCCAAAATAGGCTATCTTTGGATTTAAGTCGTCGTCCAGAAGAATATTTTCAGGCTTAATATCGCAGTGAATGATCTGATCCCTGCATTCATCATGGAGATAAACTAATCGTAGTGCAGTGCCCACTGTGATCTGAAATCGGGTCTTGCAATCCAACACCTTCTCTGCTTCTTCCCCTTTACAGAAGGAGGAATTTAGAGAGCCGTTGGGCATGTAGGCATACACTAGTAGCCTTTCAGAGCCTTCTACACAGAATCCACATAGCCTTACCAAATGCACATGCTGTAGACTACCGATTGTATTTATTTCTGCACGAAATTGCTTCTCTGCTTTTCCTAAACCCTCTAATCTCTTAACCACCACAAGCGTGCTGTCTGCAAGAGTTCCTTTGAACACCGAACCAAATGCTCCTCTTCCAAGCTTATGCTTGAAATCCCCAGTTGTGATTCGCAGCTTTTGTAAGTGAATATTTTGAGCATGATTGGCATGTCCTCTTCTACCCTTTTCTTTTGCAGTCTTCACCGTTTCCAAAGAATAAAAGCGAGCAAGAGGAGAGCTGCGGCCGAAGGAAGAAAAATACGAAGTGCAGGGGATTTTCCGCTTCTCTCTGATGTCGAGATCGGCAACTCTGAAGCAGCCAGTCTGATGAAGATGGATTTACTGTCTGATGAAACGTCCATTTTGAAGAAATCTACAAACCACAATCTGCAGACTGGTAGACCACCGGTAGACCAGAAACTACGAAAGCAAAGGTTGTACAGGAGCAATTGCCGAGACAAGCAATCCTGCAGCTTTCCATAGTTGGCTTGTACGAGACATCTCATTCTTCGCGAAAGGATCGGTTCTTAGATGCCAAGAATCCGTCGGTGGTTCCCGTTGTGGCAGAGCATTGCAGGGGTTTCCGTCGAATGTACCCATTTGACCACCAACCATGAGAATCATTTTGGGTCTGAAACCCTCAACACAACTGCACACATCATTGGCATTACACAGTCCATGTAAGGAAAGCAACGGTGCGGAAACGCTCTCCTAACGCCAAGAATGCCAAGGAAATAAGCAACTGTAGTTTAAGCCACAGAGATATGCAAGTAAATTAAAAAATATGCAGAAAAACCATAACACAG
>MU224909.1:351899-362204 GCA_018584345.1 Thuja plicata
TCTCTCTCTCTCTCTCTCTCTCTCTCTCTCTCTCTCTCTCTCTCCTTTGGCATAACTATATTATAAATAATATAATTAAATTTTATTGTAACAAACTAGAAAATAACTTTGTATTAAAATTTATTTTCAAATCTATTTTCATGTCTCTATAGGTGCATTTGATAGAGCGAATTTGTCATGAGGATGAGAATGTGCTTTGTCTTAGTAGCTTTTAACAATGGCTAGTAGTAATCGAATACACATAGACTTAGTCATTTTTTATTAATTATTGTAATAAAATGGGTAAGAAAATTAATTAATTATCTTGTTATGTATTATTTTAGAAAATTAGTTAATGTGAAATGCATTAATATTTTTTATTTTGAAAACTCTTCCATAAAATTCAATTGAAAAATATTCTTCTTCCATTTTTAGGCCTTGTTGAATATATCTTTGATAGATTTGATAAGGAGAGTGTTTTCTTTTATTGAATTGGAAAAATAGATAAATATTTCAATGTACCAAAGACAAATTTATGACTAAATAATTTATTTTTTAATATTTTATCAACATAAGATTGTATTTTTCTTTATACAACATTTTTAAAATGTTAATTATTATATTAATTAACTGCAAAAAGAATGTGACAAAAATTAAAAATCCACACACAAATATTCATTAATGAAACTCAATAAAACTATTACCTTATCATAACTTTATAAAGTCATCTAACTTATTTAATTACCTAATAACTAACACATGTAAGATGTAACTAACAATTCATCCTTTAAAAAAATTTGTTAGCTAACTTCCAAATTAGATATACTAGCAGTCGCACTCTTTTTTGTGTGCAACGGTGAGCCGATAGGAGGTTTGATTTTCTAAGAAAGTGAAATGGTTTGCATAGAAGAAAATCAAAAATTTAAAATTTGGTAGATATGCTTACAATTTTCTAATTTTAGAAAGTACATAACATACCTATAGACAGTCTGATGCGACATACAAAGTGCACATTAATGTGTATACAGACAATGCATCATAGTTATCTTTCATAAAGGATTAGTAAATGTATTGACTATATTTCCATTTATAGTACAACACATCAATTCTGTCTATTATGGATTAGGGAAAGGAGTTTTTTAAAAAAATCAACAAATGTGTCATAATAGTTGAAAAGTAAGCAACCAAACAAATAATGTGACTACTTGGTCTACCACAGAAGTTGTCTCATGGAGGGGGCTTTAGGGTCTCTTTTTATGGAGCGAAAAGTTCCATGATTTAGACAAAAATCTATTACAGGATAAATTAGTTCTCAACTTTGGAAGTTTCCACCACCAACTTGGAAGATTTTCTTTGTTGCATGTAATCTGCACTCTTTTATCTTAGCTTTTTTTTTTTCCAATAAAGATCATAGAGTATGATCTATAGGTCAAATATTAAAATTAATAAACAAAATTTTCTCCAAAATTTGCAATATATAAAAATAGATTCTTTCAAACTTACAAAATATGTTGGAAAATGAATCATCACTTTTATAGAATAATGGGGTGTTGTAAATTGCTTTATGATTTGGATTTGGTGAATTGAAAAATATGAATGATTTTGCAGAGAAAATAAGATTATCTTATCTTCAAGACTTCTTTAAATTACTCATTCAATCTTTATCCATCTTCAAAATAGATATTGATTTTGCACTCAGCCAACACCAAATCTATCAGTGATAAAAACTGCATCTATCAAGATCATCCAAAAAACTATTATTTGAATTTGTAAGCTTCCTAGATTGAATTTTTCTCAACATACAAATGAAATTAACAAGAACACTATAGAAAAATCAAATACCCTTTTTAAAATATGTGAACATTGTAATTACAATAATTTAACAAATGCAAAATAAACAGATTTAGGGACAACCCACACCATATATACTCATAGTTATAATAATTAAATAACAAACACAAAATGAACAAATTTAGGGACAACCCAAATCATATAAACTCAAAATTAATAAAATGAAATGTGAAAACTATCTATCATTTAGTAAACACTTCAGGATTTATTTATTTTTAAAGAAAACATGTCTACCTTGAAGTTGTAATCACCAGTGTTATAGAAGATTTTGAAGATTAACAATGGCAATTAGATGACTTTTGCATTCTACTTAGAAACTTAGCAGCAAAACAATCTTATCCTCATCAGAGCAAAAGTGAATTTTATAAAAAACAAAAAAAACAAAGATAGGTGTAAAGGCAAACAAAATAGTAATATAAGTGGGAAGATAAAATCGGAGTATATGATGTGAAAATAAAAAATAATCAGAAGAGCTAGGGCTGACAATTTTTTGGCAATACTTATTTTTGAGGAAGCAAAGCTCCCACAAATAGCCTATCAACTAAAATACATATTCAATATTTTAATAACAAGTTGTCACCATATTTTTAATGATCTTCAATAAAAATAAGTTTTGAACATAAATAACCATAAAACAATTGAAAAAAATTAAATATAAAAGATAAACAATATTATCTTTTTAAAAAAAATAGAAATCAATATAGAATTTTACATAATGTAAAGATTTTAAATTCCTATTTAAAATAACATAAAAATGTCTTAACATAATTGATATTTTAAAATAATTTTTTGAAGAGTTAATTTTAATTTTAATTTTAGTCATGTTGTTCGCTTTTTTTCTAGTTTTATATTATTTTAATTTCTCATTCAACAAATAACTTTCTTAAGTTATTTTAATAAAAAAATTACACACAATCTAATCAAAGTAACAATAATAATTTAAATTCATAAATTGTAAAAATCTACTCACTTTAATTGTATATATTTTAAAAAAAATTGTTTAAATAAAATATAAAATTATTTAAAATTTAATCAGACAATAACTCTTCAAACAATTTAAATTTAAATTTGACATATAAGAGGAACTAAAATTTTCTTCTAATTTTGAGTATCTAACAGACATTTTGACACTATTTCAGAATTTGACTGTATAAACTTTCGTTAGGAAATCCAAAAATATTGCTAAAATATCTTCTCCATGATTTTCACTATGATAAAAATACTATGAAAATAATGTCCACAAATACCTTATCAATTTAGAATTCTCCTAATTTAACAATGGAGTGAACAGGAAAAATAATATTAAAAAATACAGGTGGGTCCTCTTTCTCTTTCTCCATCAATATTTTCACATACCTGCATAAATGTGAATATCTTATTCACAGTCATGGAAGATAAAATAGGAATCTAAAATTTTTCTCTTAAAAGATGAATATTCATTCAAATACCTAATTACAACTAAATTAGTCAAAGAAATGCCGACTTGTCAAAAAAATTTGGTCCAATTATAACATAAATTATTTAGCTATCGTATAGCGAAAATAACCAAAAAATAGTGAATGCAGAAGCTTAAAAAGACAATCTTAGAGTAAAAAATCTAGAAATAAAAAATGCTAAAACGCTAAAATTAGCCACAAAATGTAAATAAATAGAAACTTCAGCATGAGATAAATTACAGACCTTATTAATGATCCATGTATATATTTTAAGTGAAGATTTGATACAAAACCATATTGCCAAAGATTTCTGAGTTGCCCAATATATCTAATGATACATATCGACAATCCTCCAATAAATGTTTACTCATGATAGTACCTTGGAGCGGCTCCATAGAGTTAACTCACACAACATATTAGCCATGTCGACTACTTTGGACAAGATGAGCCCCTTTCACAGACTGCAACAAAGACCTCATTTGAGGAATGAAAACTGCTTATAAAGAATGAAATTTAATAAAATTAAATGTCAAAACTATCTATCATTTTGTAAACCCTTAAGAAAAATTCATTGTATATTTGATCTGATATTGAGAAATTGGTTTTTTTCTCTAAATAAAATATGGCTACTTCAAAGTTGTCATTGCCAGACTAGTGTTAAAAGAAGATTTTGAAGATTAATAATGGCATTCAGATGACTTTTGCATTCAAATTAGAAAATTACCAACAAAGCAATCTTATCCTCATCAGAACAAGATAACTTTTGCATTCAAGTTAGAAACTTACCAACAAATCAATCTTATTCTCATTAGAACAAAAGTGAATTTTATTAATAAGGGCAAAAAAAATTAGAAACATAAGTGGGAAGATAAAATCTAAGTATATGATAGGAAAATAAAAAATAATCAAAGGGCTATCAATTTTTTGGCAATAATTTTTTCTTTCTGGGAGCAAAGCTCCCACAAATAGCCTATCGGCTAAAATATACGTAGCGTTTCTATCTCTTAATTATTGCTTTACCATTTACAACATGATGGCAACAAAGTTTTCAAATTTGAATAGTGAAGCCAAGCTGAGGAAGTGTCGTTGATTTAATGTAAATGAATATTCTTGATTTAATAAATCAATCAAGTCTTCAATGCATGGCTTGACAAAAAAAATGTTAGTGATTAAAGTGAATAAAAAAAAGAAATTGAATAAGAGGTCCTAGCAATTTTCTGTAATGTCATCTAATAGCAATTGATATGTTTGCCCCTCCCACTTTGAAGCCATTCTACGTCGATCAATCAGACTTTTTGATGCCCTTTGCATTGGAAATTAATGTTTTCTATTTATTATTGAATGAAAGAGAGTATAGAAAAATTAATAGTTTAAAGTATAATATTTAAAATATAAGCTTATAATCACAATTAAATTTAATATTATTTCAATAATAAACAATCAGTCAAAGTTCGTGATGTGCTTTGTATGGGAAATTAATGTTTTCTATTTATTTATTTTTTAAGTAAAAGGTTGGAGCTGATAACTTTTTTTATTATTAATTCAAAATTTTACACCTCCATTCAGTGTCGGTACCGCTAGGAAAGAATGGAGGGAAAAACCTCTGGTCTCGCCGAGATCTTATAAAAGATCATAAAAGAAAGCAACTTGTTACATCAACAACCACATCATCTAGCGGGTTGGGGAATGTCAGACCCCTACATCCCAAGAAACCAAAAAGAACACCCCATGAACCCACATACATCCAATATAGAATCCCCCAAGGAGAAAGGGATATAATACATTGGAAGATGATAATACCATCGCCGAGGAAGCCAGAACACCATCCAAAGTATCCAAGAGGCAGGACCAATATTTCACTATGAAGGTTGATTCCAAACCCAAAGTTGCATGATTGGTCGGAAAGAACTAGGAAGAATGTTATGATGCCAGTGGGAATATATCATCTCCAATATAGCCATTTCGGTGTACTATGATAGTGCGGATGGATAAGTAATCTAAAAGTAATGGTTCAAACACAAAAGGATCAAAAGAACTCATCATTCGAGCATATTCCTGCACAATATAAGAAAGGTCACCATCTTGTAGTGCATTCCAAATCATAACAAAAAGATCTCTATAACAATTGTTAGCCAAAAGAATTCTATATATCAACCAACCCTGGTATGGGAAAGAAGATAGGACTAAAAGCCATAATCTCATAAAAGATTAGAAGTAACCATATTCATCCTAAGTGATGATCCAAATGCTATTCAAAAGCCATATATATTAAAAAAGATGTCTTATATTGAAAATCTCATACTCTAAAATGTAAACCAAACAGGGCCATCAAAATAAATACCCTCAAAGCATATATCAGATAAAAAATAAGTCAAAGCATGATACCACAAAATAGTGAATTATCATCCCCCATCATTATGAGGAGAGGGATTATACCAAGTGTGAAAGAGATTTTACATCCACTTCCTGAACCGGAGATGGATCATCAATAGCCTTGTTTGCTAAAAAAATTCGCAACCATATTTAGTTCTCTCAAACAGTGTTTGATTTCAAAGGTTTGAAAAGATGTTAAGTTTTGTAAAACCAAATCCAACCTATAGCTCAATTTCCATGAGGAATTATTTATAGAGGAGACTGTGTTATACACCACCATTGAAACTCCTTTTGTTATGATGTTAGGTATATTCATGGAGATTGCAAGAGAAAGACCAAGGAGAAGAGCTTCTATCTCCGCAACATTATTGGAATTCGAGGGTAAATTTTTACAAACTGCTCTAATGATGATCTCATCATAATTTCTCAAAACAACCCTAGCTCTAGAGAAGCTCGGATTCCCCTAGAGGCACCATCATAATTCAATTTTATAAAATTGGATGGAGGAACAGACCAAGTAGCTGATAAGAGAGAAGAGGAAGATGAAGTAGAAGATTGGCAGCCATGAGGTGAAAGGGATTGAAGAAGAGTTTGGTTATCATAAATGAAAAATCCCACTTAGTATAAATTTTCTGTCTTGATCAACTTTGTATGATATGAAAGCATGACTTCTGAAATAGACTTTTCTATTTTTCCATTCACCTCTATTCATGAAGTAGGTTCGTCCCTAAACACTCTTTGATTTATTTCAACCCAAATATTCCAAATGACTATAGAAGGGCTTACCTCCCAAAGAGGTGCAAATGTAGAAGATTTATATAATAATGGCCAAGATTTAAAGTGAGCACAAAGATTAGGGCCAATAGTTGTTGACCAGCCCAGCCTATGAATAAGACAATACCAATAATCAAGGGAAAAATGACAATGAAGGAATAAGTGGTCAGAGGTTTCCATAAAGTATCCACACAAAGTGCAAGGAAAAACAACAATGATCCCCAATCTGTCAAGTATGGCATCAATGAGGACCCTATCTTGGATGGCCAACCAGGAAAAGGCACCTTCCTTAGGAAGACATGCAGATCCCCATAATAATTTTATAGTTGAAGAATTAGGAGATTTATGGAGAAAATTTGAGTCATAACCAGCTTTAACCGTGTATTGACTAGAAGGAGATCCTAGCCAAATAATTTCATCCTCAAGGGATAAAAATAGAATAACCCTAGATTTAAGTTCCCTCTGAAAGTTCTATTGCCAGACCTAAAATATTTTTTAAGCGAGAAAGGTCTTTCCAAGTTGCAAGGTCATCTTGAATATCTAGTTAATGACAAAAAAAGTCACCCCAAACTTGTTTAAGATGAGCATCTAAAGGGTGCCAATCCCAGGTAAGAGACAAGGGTGTGTGTCTATTCTACGAGTCCTCCCAAAATTGGGCTTTTGAGCCATCATGTATTTACCAAGAAAGTGAAGGCAGGATAAGGTCTCGACAAGATACCATGAAATTCCACATGGCAGAACCCCAAGGTAAAAATAAGGTTGTAAAAATTCTTTACCTTTAATTAGAGTCAAGGTATTTTCATCTCATAAGTCTGGCCCATTTAGAATTTGGGTTTTGATATTATTTCCAAAGAATTTTAGCACCCAGTGCTTTGTTCTGCAAATGTAGATCCCTTGCACTTGCTCCTTGGATAGACTTAGGAGTACAACCCTTATTCCAAGCAAGGAGGGGTAAGTTCTTTTTCTAAGATACATTATCCGCCCAAAGAAAATCTGTCAAGATGGAATGAAGTTCTTTAGTTTTCTATTTATTATTGTGTAAACAATATTTTCTTTTCACAAGAAGACGACATCAATAACTGAAAGAGAGTATAAAAATATGAATAGCTTATATTATAATTTTAAAATTATGAATTTATAATCACAAATGAAATTGAATATTATTTCATTAATAAGGAATATTATGTCAGATTATGTAAGAATGATGAAATTAAAAATTAATATTTAACATAAATAAATTTTGATATAAGCAATGAAAATACTTTCTATTAGATTCTAATCTACATTTCCGAAAAGAACAACAAAAGATAACTATGAAAGTACTATTTTCCCTAAAATGGAAATTGAATCATAACAAATGATTTGTTGAGGTTTGTTAAGTTTTTAATTTCCTCAAAGAATCAATACCTTGTTGCTAACATTAGTCATAAGCGAGACCAATCCTAAATATTTTTTCTCAAAAATGTATGAAAGTACCATCTAAATCATTTAATCATTGCATATTTGACATAATGTATTTTACCTTACATTAGAATTTTTTAAAAATAAAAATAAAAATTATTCTCTAAATTGTATTGTTTGAGTGAGACATAAAAATGATGGCATCTCTAAACATAACAATAGAAATTCATGTGCAAATGATTAACAAAAATAAATTTAAAATATTAATATGATGTTCTTCATAAATTTGAGATGAAAGTGAAAAACAATTTTTATAGTTTACACTTGTTATACTTATTTTGTCTTAATATGATTTATTTTCAATTTTTGAGTAGCTCACAAAGTTTCATTATAAGTGGTATCATTAATTGTGGAAGACCAAATATATCTAATCTTACAATTGATAAAGTGAAAAAGAACAACCTCAAACTTTTTGAAAAATGTTGACACTATAGTAATGAACACTATATTAATTTACCTTATAGATACTTAAATGATAGACATCAACGTGTCATATCATCTACTATAGATTCAATCCTCTTAAAAATAGATATTATATTCTTTAATCTTATATTTTTTAAATTATAAATGTCTACCGATATTTTTTTAAAGCGGGGTAAATGCTTTGTCCCAAAACTATTAACCGTGAGGCAACAAATGGGGGACCTCATCCCTATGAAATTTGAATCTTAACAAACCACAAGAACAAGGACAACAAGACAACAACTTAACCTTCACAACATGCCACTATTGGCATAAATGTCTACCAATATTATAAAGCTCATTTATTTAGTACTTTTTATTAATATGATTTTATAAAAGATCATAAAATCTAAATTGATTCTAGTTACACCTCGTTTAAAATATTAAATCCATACTAAAAAGGATACAGTTGTAAAATGAGTTTTAGAAATATTATGTAAACCCATGGAAATAGTAGATATTATTATGTAAACCCATGGAAAGAGTATATAAAATATCAAAATATCTACTAGTTCCAATATACACTAGATTGCAAATGACAGCTTCCTTTGTAGAACATAAAAACGCAGAAAGAAGAACAAATGAACAATTACACAAAACACAATGTTTATCGTGGTTCAGCTTAAAAGCCTACATCCACACTGAGAGCAAAGGTTATTATTATTATGCCAAAATAGTATGTTTATAATGATACAATAGCAGCTTATAAATAAGCTTCCAATTGACATCAGAAACTCAACAGCCATTTAGGAGGGAAACGGTGATGACCGTTGGCCTTCAATTAACAATCTCCCACCTAATGGCCAACGGATGCTGCCATTGATTAATCATTCCTCTGCTCTGCCTGCTGATTTACTTCTTCTTTACGAGCCCAAGAGAAGTTCTTGCACTTGTGAACTTCTTCATGGGAACAACTTTAGTAAAGATATCTACCGGATTGACCTCTTTGTCAATTTTGATAATCTTCATCTTGCCTTCTTCAACCATGTGACGAACAAAATGAGCATGCACATCAATATGTTTAGAGCAGCACTCAGAGGAATGGTTATGAGCCATAAAGATGGCGCTGCAACTATCACAAAACATAACATAATCGCTTTGTTGGTATTTTATTTCACCAAACAATCGTTGCAACCAAATCATTTCTCTCGCACCTTTAGAAAGAGCCAAGTACTCAACTTCTGTAGAAGAAAGGGTGATAGAATGTTGTAGCCTTGAGGCCCAACTAATGGCTTCTCCTACAAACATGAAGACATAACCAGTAGTAGACCTCCGTTTATCTAAATCTCCAGCTAGATCAGAGTCAATAAATCCTCGTAGTTGTACATTGTTGCCTCCAAAACATAAAGCAAGATTTGATGTTCCTTTTAGATACCTTAATATCCATTTAACCACCTCCCAATGCATCTTCCCAGGGTTTCTCATGAATCTACTCACAACTCCCACCGCATGAGCAATGTCGGGACGTGTTGAAACCATAGCATACATGATGCTACCAACTGCTGATTTGTAGGGGATGTCCTCCATATATTTTGTGTCCTCTTGTGTTTTTGGACACAAATCAGCTGATAAATGAAAATGTGGAGCAAGTGGAGTAGAAACACTATGTCCATCAGCCATACCAAATCTCTCAATTATTTTGTCAATGTATTCTTTTTGAGACAAAGTGATCTCATTCTTCTTTCTATCTCGGTTGATTGTCATGCCAAGAATCTTCTTGGCTACCCCTAAGTCTTTCATAGCAAACTTGTTTGCTAATTGAGTTTTCAGCTCACTAACAATTCTTGGACTTGTACCAGCTACTAACATATCATTAACATATAGTAAAAGAATAACAAACTAACCATTAGGGAGTCTCTTGTAGTAAACACAAGGGTCTGATTCACATCTCACAAAATTGTGATCAAGCATAAATTTGTCAAATTTCAAGTACCATTGTCTGGGGGCTTGTTTGAGCCCATACAAACTC
>MU224909.1:389335-413094 GCA_018584345.1 Thuja plicata
AATAAAACTCAATGGAATTCAATCATTGAAAAACCTTAAAAATAGCTACAAATAAAGTTAATCAGATTTCAATTTTGTTTTGTGGTGTTATGATTTGTCTTTAAGAATGATGTGAACATTATTTACAGTGTGGTTTTACTCTTTCTAGGACATAAGGATTAAAAAGAGGTAGTATTTTATTATTATTTATTGTGGAATCTTATTTAGTTAACTTTTTTATTAAAGTTTTAATTGGAAATTATTAATTTTTATTTAAATCTTGTCACTATATTAGTATCTCCTTTATTATTTATTGTTTATCGATCTTCAAAATGAATCACGTCATTTTAAAATGCACTTTCCTTACCCTCTCCAGACATTCTCTTAATATGAATCACATCACAAATTCGCCCATGTTTGAAACGAAATAGTGGAAGGTGGATGATGGAAAAATGAACGTTAGAGTGAGTTCATTTACTTTAGAAAAGGAATGCCTTCACTTTAATAATATTAAATTATGTATATGAAATAAATAAATATTTTAATAATAACTATAAATAAATATACTTCTTTCGGGAGACGACTACGGTCTATTATTGTTTTTTTCCCAATGTCTAAGTAGTCTAGAGGAGCAAATTCACAAACGGCCTTCAAATTTGAAAGTTGTAGATAAATAACAATAAAAAAAACAACAAAATGAATTTCAAAAAGATCATCTATTTATAGCAAACGGACAACTCAAAAACTATTCCCACAAAAAACCTTGGCCAAAATTAGAAACGTCAAACTACAACCCTTAAAATGTAATTAAATCATTGCCGAGCTCATTGCACCAACAATTTTGTCGCCCTTAAATAAAAATAAATCTAACTATTCTTAGAATAACTGCCCAATTTCAACTTTTTAATATTTAACATAAACTATACTAAACATAAACTTAAGAGAAAAGAACTGAGCAAAAATAGATTATGTAATACTAATCATTATAAGTTTATTGTAAGCCTCCATATAACATTCAAAAATGGAATATAACTTAGATAATCACTTGGAAATTGCCAAGTCGTCAATCCACTTAGGTGCAACTTTTTAATATTTAACATAAACTTATTTATTTATATATATATGGGTACATGCACGAAGATGGAGGACCAAAAAGGTGCCAAAAAAAATTTTGGTCCCCCAAAAGCAATAGGGCGCATGCACTATGTCTTGGATTGTCCAAGCTTAGGCTCAGGAAATCCTGATGACATGTAACTGATTGAATGTTTGATAATATTAAGTTAAAGATAATGCAAGGCGTTAAATTAGTTAATGTATTGTATTGTCATTGATGTCAACTTGATATCATCTGTACGGTCATGTACATAATGCCAAAGACTTCAGAGAATCAAAGGAACAAAGTTTATGCTTTCAACAATGCATAAAAGTCAAGTATTCACTTAGTAACAAACAACACTGACGGAGTGCACACCGATGGTCAGAGAAAAGAAGAACAGTCACAGTGATACCCAACGATCAGAAGCATAGTGTTGCCCAAGGAAGCAAAGCCACAGTGATGCCCAACGAGCAAAGTCAGAAGGTTGCCCAATGAGTAAAATTCCAATGATGCCTGATGGACGGAGATCACGAAGCTAACTGGAGTCTCGCCAACGGAACTATCAGTTGTAACCAACAACTAACTGTAGTGGTGACCGACAGAACAGAAAGTTCAGAAAATGACAAAATATCTAGCTGGCAGAGCTGAACATAGACTTAACTGGTTGTTTACTTTTTTTTATTCAACCAAAGATAAGTGATTGATTTAAAGCTGATTTATACAGTTGGCAAGAAGATAACTACGAGACAAATCAGGAGTTATGCTTTAAATCTAATTGGCTGGATTGTTTTTCACGCCAAGAATCAAGAATCAAGAATCAAGAAATAATGAATATCATGTCTATATAAGAGACAAGCTTAATTCATTTACGAATGGGATTAACAGGAGTGAATAAAAAGAGGATGCTGAAGAGAAACTGATGAAGAACAACTTCATGCAGTCCCAATCAATCAAGCTGAAGGAAGAGCTAAGGAATTCTAGAGACACCAACGAACAATGAAGCACAGCATCACAGAGAAGAAAGTATGGAGAACAAAGGATTGAATTGACACATTGATCAGAGAGGTAATGTACATAAATAGATCTAAAAATTGGCAATTCAAAGTTACCATATGAACAAGTCATAGTGTTTCAGTTTAACCATTGAAGCATCAAGTTTCTTAACCGAGCAGGACTTAAGAGTCTTCTATATATTGAGGTACATCCCAAGGAGTGATAAAAAGGTTGATTCATGAAAGTAGCATTGGATTTGCCCGATACCTATTTACAGTCTAAGAAGGAGGCTGCTTCAAGGATGGTAGCAATAGATGCCTGATACTAAGTGACAACCTCTATGTATAAAATTATGTAACAAGGTCGCACTTAACAGTGTATTTGTAACCTTTAACAGGGTTGCCTCCTAACAGGGCTCACTTCAGACGAGTGAAAATTTGGGGTACCGGTCCCAGAGGTTTTTCCCTTAACAGGGTTTCCACGTTAAAAATTCATGTGTTATGTGTGTATTACTCATTTCTTTACTATTTTGTATCTGACATAGTTAACTCTGGATTGATCGGTATACTCTGCATATTTACTGAGTTTTGGTAAATAGTTATACTGCTTATCAGTAATCAAGAAAGAATAAGGATTGACAGAGAAAACTGACAGACAGTTAATCAATATTAGTATTTCATGGCATGCATCTTGTAGGGACATAATAATCTAAGATTTATAGATTGGTGATTAAGTTTGAAAGAAAAATTTTGAAGCCACTGATTCACCCCCCCCCCCCCCCCCCCCCCNTCCCCCCCCCCCCCCCCCCCCCCTCACCCCCTCTCAGTTATTACTAACAATTGGTATCAAAGCTTGTGTGCTTAGAAAGGAAGGTTTCAAGACCTAAGTCAAGATCACAAGATGAATAGATGAGATGTACCCAAGTTGAACAAAGACAACTTTGCTTCATGGAAAAGTAGGATAAGACTCCACTTATCAGGTATTGGTAATGATGTTACTCAATTCCTAGATACTCAATATGTGTTGCCCACAGGATCATTAATAGTAAATCAATTGAGAGAGAAGCATGAACACAACTGCATGGTCATAGAGCTTTCTTCCTCACTCCCTGATGTTGAATTTGAAGATGTCAAGGATTTCAAAACTGCAAAGAAGATGTGGGACAAGCTGAAGCTTGTACATGGAGGTGATACAAATGTTCTGAGAGCCAAGGCAGAAAGCCTTATAGGAAAATTTGATGATCTCAGAATGAAAGAAGGAGAAAAAGCCACATAGTACAAAAAAAGAATAAAAGTAGTCAATGCTATATGAGAAGTTGGAGGTACACTTGAAGAGGAGACAGTGGTAAGTAAAATCTTAAGAACCTTACTGCCTATATATGCTATTAGAGTTTCTGCCATTCAAGAAATGAGAGTAGTAGCAAACAATATAATTACTCTTGATAGTTTAATTGGTAGACTGATTTCATTTGAGATGAATAACTTTGATAATAGTGTCTTACCAAACTTAGAGTCTGCATTTAAGTCTTCTATGAGAATAAGAAAATCAACTCATAGACACACATCTAGAAGAGATAGTGAAAGTGTTAGTGAAGAAGAAAGTCTAGATGAAATAGAAGCACTTATGGCTAGAATAATGCAGAGAGGCAAAGGTAAATACAAAGGCAAGTTACCACTTGTATGCTTTAATTGTAAAGAGATTGGGCACTTTGTGGCAAGATGTCCTAACAGAAGAAAAGATGACAGAAGTAATGACAGATCTTTTGAGAATAAATCTGATAGAGGTGATAACAAATATTACAGAGGTTACCGACAATCAAAAAGAAGAGATACCCAAGACTACAAGGACAAAGGAAAGAAATCCAAAAACCTAGCTGCTTGCAAAGATGAAGATACTGACACTGAACCTGATGAAGACATCGAGATGGTATTTGTGGCTGTGAAAGATGTTTCATATGAAGATGAAAGGTATGTAGAAACTGCACTCATATCTAAGGTTAGAAAGAATGACATCTGGATTATAGATAGTGGCTACACTCACCACATGACTGGTGGCAAAGAAAAGTTTAACACTTTTGAGTATTATAATGGTGGCACAATAAGAATAGGTAATGATACACCTTGTCCAGTTGAAGGTAAAAGAACTATAATGTTGAATAACCTGATTAAATGTGAAAATGCTTATTGGGTAAAAGGATTGAATTATAATTTGTTGATTGTTTCTCAGCTAAATAATTCAGGTCACAGAGTAGCATTTGAGAATAAGAAGGCAAAGATATTCAATTAATCAGGAAGATGGATTGGTACCGGTGAACAGACTAAAGGTAACTTACTTTATCTGAATGATACTAACACCACTTGCTTAATGACTAGAAACGAAGACATATGGTTTTGGCACAAAATATGATGTCATGTGAATTTTGACAACATGATGAAAATAAGAAGAAGAAGAAATGTAAGAGGCTTACCGATGATGACAAAGCCCGACAACATCATGTGTAAGAATTGTCAAAAAGGTAAGATGACAAAGTTTAGTTTCAAAAGTAAAACCCATACATCTGATGATATTCTAGAATTAGTCCATATTGATCTCTGTGGACCAATGAGGACAAAGAGCTATTATGGAGATAGATATTTTATTCTCTTTGTTGATGATTACTCTAGAATGATGACAGTTATGTTTTTAAAAGATAAATCTGAAGCATTCAAGATGTTTAAATGGTATAAGGCTATGGTAGAGAAACAAAGTGGTAAGGATTTGAAATGCTTGAGATCAAATAGAGGAGGAGAGTTTATATCAGATGAATTCACTAATTTCTGTAATGAGCATGGTATAAAAAGATAGGTTTCTACACCAAGAACACCACAACAAAAAGGGATTGCTGAGAGAAGGAATAGGTCAATAGTTAATTGTGCAAGAACACTGATGATAGAGAAAGGCATCACCTAAATCTTTAGGAGGGAAGTTGTCAGTACTGTTGTCTACACACTAAATAGAGTACAATTGAAGAAAGACACAAAGAAGACACCTTATGAGCTATGGTATGGTAAAACACCCAATGTAAGTTACTTCAAAATATTTGGTAGTCAATGTTATATCTTAAAGGATGATATAAATGGAAAGCTTGTTGGAAAGTGACAATGCAAGCAATTGTTATTTTGTCATTGATGTCAAACCTTTATTGGTGAGACTATTGCTATCTATTTGAGTACCATATCTATTACTGATGAAGAAGATTTAACAAGAAGACCAAGTGAATGGTTGAGTTAAGGTAATTCAAAGGGTATTTGATCAGTTGGCACTCTGGCTAAGTAATTAGTTATTTATCTTTCAAAGACAGTTTTCTGGCTGTTCTATGCCGAGCAAGTTTGGCTTGTGCCGAGTAAAGTTGCTCATGACGAGCAAAGTTGCTCATGACGAGCAAAGTTGCTTGTGCCGAGTAAAGTTGCTTATGACGAGTAAAAATTTTCTCAATGTCGAGCACCATTGAAATTGTTGAGTGAAAACAGTAATGAAGACTGACTTACAGGAGTTTGATTATTGATGAGATTTGAGATCTCTAGCCGACTTAGTTGATTTTATTGGGATATGAAATGTTAATTAAAGATTGATCCACGTCATTTAATGTATGGGTAACCATAATTAATGCATGGTTTCAAGATTTAATTAGAGACCACTTTGGAGAAGTAAATGTAATGCAAAGATGGAATGATCCGTTGGATCTGACCTAACCTAAGATCTACGATCTTGTTTAAATGGCAAAAGATTTATCTAACCTAGACATAGAGGTATATGATAACCTCAAGGGTTATTCATTTTGGATGCATAAGTATGCAAGTGTGGATACATGTATGTGTATGCAAAAGGTTTGCATAGTTGATTTACTGTTTAGCGTGATCTAGTAGAGAAGGCAAAAGGCAGAAACTGAGAGTTGCATGTGTGATTGCTTGACGGATTTCCAAGCAGATCAGAAGGTTGAAATGACAATGTAGGCTACCCAGTAAGTTAACATCAGATCTATAATTGCATTTGAATTGCAAAGTAAGTTGTATGAACCAGATCACAAACTGTTGATTACTTTCTTACCATTGTATCAGTTAAATCCTTTAACAAGGTTGACTTAACAGTCATTTGTATAAATCCTCTAACAAGGTGACATTTAGATTGGAATGTTCTAAGCCCTCTAACAAGGCCACTCCTGATAGGGTGATTAAATCCTTTAACCAGGTCACACCTAGTAGTGTGTTATTGTAACCTTTAACAGGGTTGGCTCCTCACAGGGCATCACTTTAGAAGAGTGAAAACTTGGTAGCATGTTACTGGTGGTTTTTCCCATATTGGGTTTCCATGTTAAACACTTGTGTCAACTTATGTGAATGCTTATGATTTAATTTACTATTATGTTACTACAAGCTAATTTCAATTGACAGTAAACTGCATGATTAAAGTTGTTGGTTTATACTACTGCTGTCGAGTAGATCTGAGGTACAGAAAGTTTTTATATTTGCTACATCTAGACCTGAGGATAACTGACTCACCCCTCCCCTCTCAGTTATTCTAAATTCATTCTAACAAAGTTTGATGCCAAAAGTGATGAAGGTATCTTTCTAGGGTATTCCACCAAGAGCAAAGCTTATAAATGTCTTATCAAGGCTTCTAACAAAATTGTTAAAAGTGAAAATGTAAAGATAGATGAATTTGCAGAAAAGAATGATCTAGAAAGAACAAAAGAACTCAAGGACTACAAAAAGTTTGTATACTATGAAGAACCCAACACTCTACCCAAGCAATAGTGCTTAATTCCAGAACAACAGAATGTTGCAACCGACGGTCAGGCTGCAATTACCAACGGTCAGGATAATGATAAAAATAATGTGCAAGGTGATGAAGAATAGAATGAAGAAAAAAATGATGATCAAGATGATATACAAAGAGTTGTACCTTTAATTTCAAGAAATGTAAGAAGGAACCATCCAAAAATCTAGATCATAGGAGATAAGAAAGCTGGTACAAGAACAAGAAGTAAGTCTTTAACCTCAAATTGTTTAATTTGTGAGTTTGAGCCAAAATCTGTTAATGTTGCTCTTGATAATGAAGAATGGATAAGTGCTATAAATGATGAGATTGAGCAGATTAAAAAGAAAAAGACATGGTCACTTGTGCCAAGACCAGATGACAAGAACGTCATCGGTACTAAATGGATATTCAGGAATAAGCAAAATGAGAATGAAGAAGTCACAAGAAACAAAGCAAGACTAGTATGCGAGGGGTATGCACAAGAGGAAGGTATAGACTATGGAGAGATCTTTGCACCCATTTCTAGGCTAGAAGGTGTAAGAATACTACTTGCTTATGATGCATTCAAAGGATTCAAGGTATATCAAATGGATGTCAAGTCTGAATTCCTAAATGGAATACTTGAAGAAGAGGTATACATTGAGCAACCATAAGGGTTTTTCAATCCATACAAGAGAAACATGGTATGTAGACTTCACAAAGCCTTGTATGGATTGAAACAAGATCCTAGAGCCTGGTATGAATGAATTTATTCCTATCTTATAAGTATTGGATTTGTAAGGACTAGTGAAAACAGTAATCTTTGTTTGAAGGAAGATACTGATGCTAACACTTTGATTGCTGAAATATTTTTTGATGACATCATATTTGGAGGCAATGATATGATATGCAAATCATTTGCTAATGAGATGAGAAAATATTTTGAGATGTCTATGTTTGGAGAGATCAAGTTATTTCTTGGTCTACAGATCATACAACAAAGTGAAGGTATTTTCATTACACAGTCCAAATACATTAAAGAGGTCCTGAAAATATTCAAGATGGAAGATTTCAAACCAATTGGAACACCGATGGCTAATAGATGTAAGTTGAAAAAGGAGGACAAGACAACAGAGGTAAATCAGACTTTGTATAGATCAATGATTGGAAAAATCATGTATGTTGTACACACTAGATTGGATATTGCACATGCAGTAGGAATAGTTGCAAGATTTTCTGATAACCCCAGGGAATCAAGAATTTTAAGATATCTAAAGAATACTGGGGAATATGGCTTATGGTATAGAAGAGAAGGAAAATTTGAACTTAAGGTGTTTACCGACGCTAATTAGGCTGGAAATATTGATGACCAAAAGAGCACAACTGGAGGAGCATTCTTTATGGGTGACAGACTTGTCACATGGATTAGCAAGAAGCAAGGATGCATCTCTTAGTCTAATGCAGAAGCACAATATCTTGCTACTGCTGCAAATTTCTCAAATATTGCATGGATCAAACAGTTACTGGAAGGTATGCATATGAAGATCTTAGAACCAGTGATTATCTATTGTGATAATACCAATGCAATAAATATTTCCAAGAATCTAGTCATGCATTCCAAGACTAAACACATTGCCATCAAGTATCATTATTTGAGATAACAAGTTCAAGAAAAGGAAGTGACACTTGAGTATGTGCAATCCAAAGAACAATTAGCTAATATATTCACCAAGCCACTGCCGAAGGATACATTTGAGTACTTGAGAAAGAGACTAGGGGTCAAACCCTTGTCTACCAGTCAGTAAAATGACTGAAGGTTGCATCAGCCTACATATTATCAGAATATCATTAATGTTGATGCAAGGAAAGAGATGAACTTCAAAGCTACATTTATATACAGACAGGTATATATTTTCACTGAGCACCAGAGCATATTGTTGTATTGCTGATGGATAAGGGAAAATCAAGGAATATATTATGGATGGAGAAAAATGAGTGTTTGACATGAATTTCAGATATTTGTAAAATATTTGTTTGGCATTGTTGTCAAAGGGGGAGAAATTATCAATATTATCATATCCTTCTGGAAAGGGAGAGAGATTATCCATTATCACATTACTCCAACAGGGAGAGATTATATCCTTAGGGAGAGAAATTGTACAGAAAGATTATACAAAGGGAGAGTTGTTGACAAGAGAAAAAGACATCAAAAGAGAGAGAACAGTCAAAGGAGAGAAATTGACAAGTGAAGTAGACACAACACATTAGAAGACAAAGAGATACAAGAATCAAATCTAAGCTAAAATAGAGCTTACCGATGGTCAGATATTTATCGGTTATAAAAACAAAAAGATTGGTAGTTTGATGAATCTCAACTATTGTATTTCATATTGTATTAGAAATAGTATATTGTGATAATATAGTATGTTGCCATCAATGCCAAAGGGAGAGATTGATGACATGTAACTAATTGAATGCTTGACAATGTTAAGTTGAAGATAATGCAAGGCATTAAATCAGTTAATGTATTGTATTGTCATTGATGTCAACTTGATATCATCTGTACGGTCATGTACATACTGCCAAAGACTTTAGAGAATCAAAGGGATAAAGGTTATGCTTTCAAAAATGTATAAAAGTCAAGTATTCACTTAGTGACAAACAACACCGATAGAGTGCACACCAACGATCAGAGCAAAGAAGAATAATCACAGTGATACCTGACGATCATAAGCATAGTGTTGCCTGACGAAGCAAAGCCACAGTGATGCCCGACGAGCAAAGTTAGAAGGTTGCCCGACGAGTAAAATTATAATGATGCCCAACGGATGGAGATCACAAAGCTAACTGGAGTCTCACCAATGGAACCATTAGTTATCACTGACAACTAACTATAGTGGTGACCAACGGAATAGAAAGTTTAGAAAATGACAAAATATCTAGCTAGCAGAGTTGAAGATAGACTTAACTGGTTGTTTACTTTGTTTTATTCGACCAGAGATATGTGATTGATTTAAAGATGATTTGTACAGTTGGAAAGAAGATAACTATGAGACAAATCAGGAGTTATGCTTTAAATCTAATTGGCTGGATTATTTTCCACGCCAAGAATAAAGAATTAAGAATCAAGAAACAATGAATATCATGTCTATATAAGAGACAAGCTTAATTATTTTACGAATGGGATTAAGGGGAGTGAATAGAAAGAGGATGCTGAAGAGAAACTAATGAAGAACAAATTCATGCAGTCCTGATCAATCAAGCTAAAGGAAGAGCTAATGAATTCTATAAACACCAACGAACAGTAAAGCACAGCATCACAGAGCAAAAAGTATGGAGCACGAAGGATTGAATTGATTCATTGATCACAAAGGTAATGTACTTAAATAGATCTGAAAATTGGCTATTCAAAGTTGCAATATGAATAAGTCATAGTGTTTGAGTTTAACCATTGAAGCATCAAGTCTCTTAACTAAGCAGGACTTAAGAGTCTTCTATATATTGAGGTACATCCCAAGGAGTGCCAAAAAGGTTGATTCATGAAAGTAGCATTGGATTTTCCCGATACCTATTGATAGTATAAGGAGGCTGATTCAAGGATGGTAGCAATAGATGCTCGATACTAAGTGACAACCTCTATGTATAAAATTCTCTAACAAGGTCACACTTAACAATGTGTTTGTAACATTTAACAGGGTTGTCTCCTAACAAGGCTCACTTTAGAAGAGTGAAAATTTGGGGTACCGGTCCTAGTGGTTTTTCCCTTAACAGGGTTTCCATGTTAAAAATTCATGTGTTATGTATGTATGATTCATTTATTTACTGGTTTGTATCTTACATAGTTAACTCGGGATTGATCGGTATACTCTACTTATTTACTAAGTTTTGGTAAATAGTTATACTGCTTATCAGTAATCAAGAAAGAATAAGGATTGATAGAGAAAACTGACAGACAGTTAATCAATATTAGTATTTCATGGCATGCATCTTGTAGGGACATAATAATCTAAGATTTATTGATTGTGGGTTAAGTTTGAAAGAAAAGTTTTGAAGCCACTGATTCACCCCCCCCCCACCCTTTCTCAGTTATTACTAACAATTGGTATCAGAGCTTGTGTGCTTAGAAAGGAAGGTTTCAAGACCTAAGTCAAGATCACAAGATGAACAAACGAGATGTGCGCAAGTTGAAAAAAGATAACTTTGCTTCATGGCAAAGTAGGATAAGACTCCACTTATCAGGTATTGGTAATGGTGTTACTTGATTCTTAGATACTGAATATGTGTTTCCCACAGGATCATTAACAGTAGATCAATTAAGAGAGAAGCATGAACACAACTGCATGGTTATAGAGCTTCCTTCCTCACTCTCTGATGCTGAATTTGAAGATGTCAAGGATTGAAAAATGGAAAAGAAGATGTGGGACAAACTGAAGCTTGTACATGGAGGTGATACAAATGTTCTAAGATCCAAGGTAGAAATCCTTAGAGTAAAATTTTATGATCTTAGAATGAAAGAAGGAGAAAACATCACACAGTACAACACAAGAATAAAAGAAGTAGTCAATGCTATACAAGGAGTTGGAGGTACACTTGAAGAGGAGATAGTGGTAAGTAAAATCTTAAGAACCTTGCTGCCTGTATATGCTATTAGAGTTTTTGTCATTCAAGAAATGAGAGTAGTAGCAAACAATATAGTTACTCTTGATATTTTAATTGGTAGACTGATTTCATTTGAGATGAACAACTTTGATAATAGTGTCTTACCAAACTTAGAGTCTCCATTTAAGTCTTCTATGAGAATAAGCAAATCAAGTCATAGACACACATCTAGAAGAGATAGTGAAAGTGAAAGTGAAGAAGAAGATCTAGATGAAATAGAAGCACTTATGGCTAGAAGAATGCAGAGAGGCAAAGGTAAATACAAAGGCAAGTTACCACTTGTATGCTTTAATTGTAAAGATATTGTACACTTTGTTACAAGCTTTCCTAACAGAAGAAAAGATGACAGAAGTAATGACAGATCTTTTGAGAAGAAATCTGACAGAGGTGATAACAAAGATTACAGAGGTTACCGACAATCAGAAAGAAGAGATACCTGAGACTACAAGGAAAGAGGCAAGAAAGCCAGCTACCTAGTGATGTGGACAAAAGTCTTGTTGCTGCTAAAGAACCAGCTTGGCTTTATTATGAGATCTTTCTCCTAGATCTCTTAGGGTATTCACAACCCTAACACTGAGGTAAGTCACTCTCAACTTTACCTCCTCTTCAAGACTCAATCCCCATCGAAATTCTTTTCTTCTTCTTATTGTTGAACCTACACAAATAGATTCATTTAACCAATGTTTTCATAACATTGTTCTCATTCTCTTCCCTAGCCAGACTATTACCAAGCTCGCCTAGGGTAAGATCTCCAGGCTTGGTGTTGTTGCTTCTCCTACAGAAAACAAAAAGGAAACTATATACAAGGGCTCCTATCGAGTTCCATCCCCACACATGACTCTCACCATGGATTCAGGAATCTCGAGGGTCCATTACTATTTACAACCTAGAATGGGTGAAGAACTAATAACTTGCAAAATAGAAAATAAAGTAACTAATCTACTTGCATGCAAAGGGAACCACAAGAAACTTGATATCTACTAAACACACAATCTGCAACTTCTCATTACAGGAAACAAGAAAAAATAGTACAATAATCTGTATATCCCTAACTTTCTTGTAGCTTCTTTTCTTCTAAAATCTCTACTCTCCAGATCTCTGAAATGAATGCTTTTGGATGTTATTAGTAACCATCCTCTCATAGGAAACAACCCTAATGGTCCACTCATTCGCAAGAATCTCTTCAGGAACCGTTACACTAACCATACTGTCCATAAAAGACAAGATCTACTTTTCACAGTCTGTTACGACTGAATATTGCCGAGGAACAGTAAAGCAAACCGAGCTCCAGTGTTGACTGAGCTGCTAGGCACCAGTGTAGGCTGAGCTGGAAGTGCTGCCGAGCTAGAAGTGCTTGCTGAGCTGGAAGTGCTTGCCAAGCTAGAAGTGCTTGCCAAGCACCAGTGATACCAAGAGCTTATCCAAAGTTCTTGATGCCTTGGTTGGGTTTCCAGAGGCTTACAACCTACCTCACACACACACAACTAAAGGAAACTAAACAAGTCACCTATCTAGACATGGATTGACCTAGTCATATCCATCTTAGGGAAAACAAACAAATGACCTTCTAAGGTCCACACACACTCTCCTGACTTGGCTAGAGTCAGTACATGCCAGAAATAAGGAGCTAGGGGTTGAGTTAGGTGTTCTCTTGCACCATACTCCCCCAGAAAAAAGAAAGGTTAATCCATCCTTGGATTGAGCATGTTTGGATCAATGCCCAACCTCTTGAAGTTTGTTTCTCTGATCCAGGTAGCATGAACATCTTTATTTCCATGCCATTTGACAAGGCACTCCATATACTCTTTGTTCCTAGTCTTCTTGTAGACCCTTGAGTCTAGTATCTTTTCAGATATCATAGATGGAGTAGGGGTTAATTTCAGATCTTTTACCTCTTGTATTACCTCTTGAAGGTTCTGATCAGCATCTTGAATTGGTCCTTTGTATGCTATCAAATTTGCAATGTTGAAAACCAGTGACAACCCAATGTCTTCAGGAAGCTCCACCTTGTATGCATTGTTTCCATTCTTTGCAAGTATCTTACATGGACCTAGCCTCTTCATCTATATCTTATGAGGAACACCTTTTCGCAACCTATTTTTTTTCAAGTGTACCATCACAAAGTCTCCAATCTAAAATTGAACATCCCTCTTTGCTGCATCCACCTTTTGCTTTACCTTTTCAACATTTTCAGTCAAGTTCTTTCTCACACTTTCGTGTACTTCTCTCATTGAATGACAAAATTCCTCAGCATATCCACTACCATGCATTCCTTCCTTCAATTCTCTAAGCTCAAAAATCCCTTTTGGGTGAAAGCCATAAACTATTTCAAAAGGACTCTTACCAGTTGATCTATTCACTGTATCATTGTATGCATATTCAGCTTGCCCAATGAGTTGGTCCCATGCTTGACCATACTCCTTTGTGAGGCATCTCAGTAAGTTACGAAGACTCCTATTGACCACCTCTATTTGGTTGTCTGTCTGTGGATGATATGCAGATCCAAAAGACACGTTAGTGCCCAGCTTTTTCCATAAGGTCTTCCAAAAATGGCTCATTAATTTGTTGTCCCTGTCTGAAACAATACTAAGTGGGAGTCCATGTATCCTCACCACTCCACTAAAAAATAATTGTGCAATATTACAAGCATCATGAATAATCTTTCAAGGTATAAAATGTGCCATCTTACTAAATCTGTCTACAACAACAAAAATATTGTCATATCCCTACCTTGTTCTTGGCAGACCAACTACAAAATCCATGCTTATGCATTCCCATGGTCTGGTTGGGATTGGAAGTGGCTAATAAAGACCTGCATTTGAAGATGTGCCTTTTTCTTTTTGACACACTACACAGCTCTCAACATATTGTCTAACATCTCTATTCATTCTAGGCCAAAAATAGAACCTAGTGACTAGCTCTTGAGTCTTACTGACCCCAAAATGACCACTAAGTGCTCCATTATTTTTTTCTTGGATCAAATTCTCTCTCATAGACCCTTTAGGAACACAAAGTTAACCTCCTTTAAATAGAAAATCATTTTGTAAACTATATTCAAAAAACTCACCATGAAAGTTGTTTTTAAACTCCTTGCATACCTTGTAGATTTGGGCAAAATCTTCATCTTCATCATATAGGTCCTTGAACCTATCAATACCTATGCTTTGTATTTGAACTTCTTGGACTATGAGAAACCTTCTTCTCAATGCATCAGCAACCTTGTTCTGTACTCCCTTTTTATGCTTGATATTGAAAGTGTAGGCTTGTAGATACTCCACCCACTTCATGTGTTTGATGTTGAGTTTGTCTTGAGAGTTAAGGAAGCTAAGAGCTTGGTTATCAGTTTATACTACAAACTCCTTTGGCAGCAAGTAGTGCCTCCACTTGAGATCTTGGACTAGAGCATACAACTCTAAGTCATAAGAAGAGTACTTCTTCTTTGCATCATTTAGCTTCTCACTATGGAAAGCTATTGGTCTTCCTTCTTGGCTTATGATAGCCCCAATGGCCACATTACTTGCATCACATTCTACTATAAAAATCTTATCAAAGCTTGGAATAAATAGAGTAGGCAACTCTACTATTTTCTCCTTGAGTGTTTCAAACCCTTTGTCTGCTTGTGGTATCCATTGAAACTTTGTCTTCATCCCACCTTTGATGGTGTCTAGAATAGGTGCACAAATCCCACTGAAATGTCTAATGAACTTTCTATAATACTGAACTAAACCATGGAAACTTCTCACCTCCATGGCAGCCTTGGGAGTAGGCCAACTTAGAATGGCATCCACCTTTTCTTAGTCCATTTTTAGGTTACCCTGTGACAAAATAAAATCGAGATATACAAGCTCCTGCTTCATGAAGTCACACTTCTCCAAGTTGATCATTATATTTTCATAATGTAATTTCTTGAAAACAAATTTCAAATGCCTAATATGCTCCTCCTTAGTTTTTCTGAAAACTAAAATGTCATCTAGATAGACAACAACAAATTTACCAATGCATTCTACCAATACCTCATTCATCAACCTCATAAAAGTTGAGGGAGCATTAGACAAACCAAATGGAATTACAAGCCATTCATACAAACCTTCTATATTTTTGAAGGCTATCTTCCATTCATCTTCTTCATTAATTTTGATTTGGTGGTAACCACTCTTGAGATCAATCTTGCTGAAGTATTTTGCCTCCCCTAAACAATCCATTAGGTCTTCAATTCTGGGTATTGGAAACCTATACCTAATGATGATTCTATTTATGGCTCTAGAATCAATACAAAGTCTCCAAGTTCCTCCTTTCTTAGGTGCTAAAATAGTAGGGACTGCACATGGGCTTATGCTCTTTCTAATTAGGCCTTGGTCTAATAACCCTCTGATTTGCTTATCTATTTCCTCATTCTATTGAGGGGTCATCTTATAGGCAGATTTGTTGGGTAAGGTAGCTCCTAGAATGAATTCAATCTTGTGACTAACAAGTCTCTTAGGAGGTAGGGGAGTGGGCTGTCCATCATTCACAATATCCTTATACTCTTCTAGTATTTCTTTTACCTCATTTGGTATCTCTACTTTCTTGACAGCAAATTCCTCTTTTGGCTTCAATACTAAAGCAAAACCAACTCCTTCTCCTTCTTCTAGAGTCTAGAAGAACTCCTTCTCACCAACCATGAGCACACTTGGACTTGATTTTTTCACCTCTCCTTCTTCTATTAGTGACTGAATTTTGAAATTCACTCCATCCTTCTTGAATGAGTATGCATTCTTGGTTCCATCATGCATGGCTTGGCTATCAAATTGCCATGGCCTTCCAAGTAGAAGGTGGCGTGCATCCCTGGGAAGAATGTCACATAGAACTCTATCTTTATACTTGCCAATGGTGAATTCTACCCATGCTTGTTCTCCTACAAACACATGTTGTCCTTTGTTGAGCCATGTAACCTTGTATGGGTTTTCATGTGGAATCCTTTTCAAATTTAACTTGCTGGCTGCTTCTTCACTAATGATATTATCAGTTGAGCTAGAATCAATAATGACTCTACACACCTTTTCTGTAATCTTGCACTTCACTCTAAAGAGCGCTCTCCTTTGGCTTGGTTCTTCTTTTCTTGGCTCTCTGATTAAGGTCCTCCTTATCATGAGGTTCTCACCTTCTTTTGATTCTAATGGTACCTCAAATGGCTTGCTACTACAACTTGATTCTTCTTGGACATAGTTAACTCTTTTTCCATCTCCTTGAGAAGTAGAACCTTTCTCAGGACACCAATATGCAGGGTGTCCAAATTGCTGACAATTGTAACACTTCATTGAAGAGAAGTAAGATCCTCTTCCTTGGCTATTAGTTCTTCCTCTTGAACTACTATTTGAACCTCTTCCATGGTTATAACCACCTCTTGTGTTACTGGATTCTCCTTGATTCTCAGTGAGTTTGGACTCACTCTGATTTCTTCCTCCATATCCTCCTCTATGGCCTCTATTGTCTCTTCCTCTTCCTCTGCTGTTTGAATCTTGTTTCTTCTTGAATTTTTCCTCCACTTTGAGGGCTAGCTGGTAACATTGGTGTATAGTCTTGGGGTTTAAGAGACTAATTTCCTCTTGGATACTCCACTTGAGACCATTCAAGTACCTAGCCACTTTCAGGATTTCTTCTTCCATCACATGCGACCTTAAGCATAGCTTGTGAAATTCTTCGGTGTAGGAACTGACTTCTAAATATTTTTGTCTCAGATTCTGTCTCTTTTTGTACAACTACACTTCATAATCATCAAGAAGGTAATTTTCCTTCATCTTGGCCACCATACCTTTCCAACTGGTTATGGGGTTCTTTCCTTCTTTTTACCTCTCATCTTGGACAAACATCCACCAAGTGAGAGCAGTTCCTCTCAATCTTGTCTTGGCTATTCTTACTTTCTGAGCTTCGGTCACATTATCATAGTCAAAGTGATTTTCAAGACCTTCTATCCATTCCATGATTAATTCTGGTTCCATCTTGCCACTAAATAGAGGCACACCTTCTAAAGACTTACCACTAATTTCCTTCAATGCTTTCAAGAATGGCTCTTCTTGAAGCACAGGGTTTGGCTCTAGAATAATGTCTTCCTCTGCCACTACTTTACCATTTCCATCAGCTTCTCTCATCTGTTCACTGACTGCTACAGTCCTGAGCTACACTTCTTCCAACTTAGTCACCATTTCAGTTAACTATTCCTTCAAGAGTCTATTCTCCTCCTTTTTCTCTTCAACATATTTTGCGATTTCTGCATTGGTCACCATTTTGGATGAGTTGATAGACGTTTCTATAGATAACATCCAAACAACACATGCCCAACTCTTTTAGGGCTCTAATACCAATCTGATGTCGAAAAAAGTCTTGTTGCTGCTATAGAACCAACTTGGCTCTATTCTGAGATCTTTCTCCTAGATCTCTTAGGGTATTCACAACCCTAACACTGAGGTAAGTCACTCTCAAATTTACCTCCTCTTCAAGACTCAGTCCCCATCGAAATGCTTTTCTTCTTCTTCTTACAGAACCTACACAAATAGATTCATTTAACCAATGTTTTCATAACATTGTTCTCATTCTCTTCCCTAGCTGGACTATTACCAAGCTCACCTAGGGTAAGATCTACAGGCTTGTTTTTGTTGCTTCTCCTACAGAAAACAAAAAGGAAAATATATACAAGGGCTCCTCTCGAGTTCCATCCCCACACATGACTCTCACCATGGATTCAGGAATCTTGAGGGGCCATTACTATTTACAACCCAGAACGGGTGAAGAACTAATAACTTGAAAAACATAAAATAAAGTAACTAATCTACTTGCATGCAAAAGGAACCACAAGAAACTTGATATCTACTAAACACACAATCTACAACTTCTCATTATTGGAAACAAAACAAAACAATACAATAATCTATAAATCCCTAACTTTCCTATAGCTTATTTTCTTCTACAATCCCTACTCTCCAAATCTCTGAAATGAATGCTTTTGGATGTTATTAGTAACCATCCTCTCATAGGAAACAACCCTGATGGTCCACTCATTCGCAAGAATCTCTTCAGGAACTATTACACTAACCATACTGTCCATAAAAGATAAGATCCACTTTTCATGGGCTGTTATGACTGAATATTGTCGAGCAACAGTAAAGAAAGTTGAGCTCCAGTGTTGGCCGAGCTACTAGGAACTAGTGTAGGCCGAGCTGGAAGTGCTTACCGAGCTAGAAGTGCTTGCCGAGCTAGAAATTCTTGCCGAGCTAGAAGTGCTGGCCGAGCTTGAAGTGCTTGCCAAGCTGGAAGTGCTTGTCGAGCACCAGTGATACCAAGAGCTTATCCAAAGTTCTTGATGCCCTGGTTGGGTTTCTAGAGGCTTACAACCTACCTCACACACAGAACTAAAGGAAACTAAACAAGCCACCTATCTAGACATGGATTGACCTAGTCATATCCATCTTAGGAAAAACAAACAAATGACCTTCTAAGGTCCACACACACTCTCCTAACTTGGCTAGAGTCAGTACATGACAGAAATAAGGAGCTAGGGGTTGAGTTAGGTGTGCTCCTGCACCACCCAGTTGCTTGAAAAGATGAAGATACTGACACCGAACCTAATGAAGACATCGAGATGGTATTTGTGGCTGTGAAAGATGATTCAGATGAAGATGAAAGGTATCTAGAAACTACACTCATATATAATGGTAGCAAGAATGACATCTAGATTATAGATAGTGGCTACACTCACCACATGACCAGTGACAGAGAAAATTTTAACACTTTTGAGTATTATAATGGTGGTACAGTAAGAATGGGTAATGATACACCTTGTCCAGTTGAAGGTAAAGGAACTATAATGTTGAATAACCTGATTAAATGTGAAAATGCTTATTGGGTAAAAGGATTGAATTATAATCTGTTGAGTGTTTCTCGGGTGAATAATTTAGGTCACAGAGTAGCATTTGAGAATAAGAAGGCAAAGATCTTCAATGAATTAGGAAGATTGATTGGTATCAATGAACAGACTAAAGGTAACTTATTCTATCTGAATGATACTAACACCGCTTGCTTAGTGACTATAAATGAATACATATGGTTGTGGCACAAAAGATTGTGTCATGTGAATTTTGACAACATGATGAAAATAAGTAGAAGAAGAAATGTAAGAGGCTTACCGAAGATGACAAAGCCCGACAACATCATGTTCAAGAATTGTCAAAAAGGTAAGATGACAAAGTCTAGTTTCAAAAGTAAAACCCATACATCTGATGATATTCTAGAATTAGTCCATACTGATCTATGTGGACCAATGAGGACAAAGAGATATTATGGAGATAGATATTTTATTCTCTTTGTTGATGATTACTCTAGAATGATGACAATTATGTTTCTAAAAGATAAATATGAAGCATTCAAGATGTTTAAATGGTATAAGGCTATGGTAGAGAAACAAAGTGGTAAGGATTTGAAATGATTGAGATTAGATAGAGGAGGAGAGTTTATATCAGATGAATTCACTAATTTCTATAATGAGCATGGTATAAAAACACATATTTCTGCACCAAGAACACCACAACAAAATGGGATTACTGAGAGAAGGAACAGATCAATAGTTGATTGTGCAAGAACACTGATGATAGAGAAAGGTATCAACCAAATCTTCTGGAGGGAAGCTGTCAGTACTATTTTCTCGACACTAAATAGAGTACAATTGAAGAAAGACACAAAGAAGACACCTTATGAGCTATGGTATGGTAAAACACCCAATGTAAGTTACTTCAAAATCTTTGGTAGTCAATATTATATCTTAAAGGATGATAGAAATGGAAATCTTGACGCCAAAAGTGATGAAGGTATCTTTCTAGGGTATTCCACCAAGAGCAAAGCTTATAAATGTCTTATCAAGGCTTCTAACAAAATTGTTGAAATGCAAATGTAAAGATAGATGAATTTGCAGAAAAGAATGAGCTGGAAAGCACAAAAGAACCCGAGGACTACAACAAGTTTGTATACTGTGAAGAACCCAACACTCTATCCGAGCAACAATGCTTAATTCCAAAACAACAGAATGTTGCAATCGACGGTCAGGCTTCAATTACCGACAGTCGGGCTAATGATCAAAATAATGTGCAAGGTGATGAGGAATAGAATGAAGAACAAAATGATGATCAAGCTGATATAAAAAGAGCTATACCTATACTTGCAATGTATGTAAGTGTCTATGAGGAATCCTTCAACCTGTTGGGAGCAAGCTCAAACATGAAAACATTAGTGGGTTAGCACATAAATCATTTCAAAAGTATGTAAAAGATCAAGCAAGCAACAAAAAATACCAAATAACATCAGATTGAGCTTAAAATAAGTAAACAAATGCACCCTATTTTACTCATTTTGATTTTCTCTTTTAGATTTTATGTAGGTGTGCTCTCTCAAACACACAAAATGCTATGGATCCCAATGCAATGCAAGGTTATCAAACAAGAAGAAAGATTCAAGAGCTAGTATGAAGAACTAGTCTTAAAATCTTCTTCAAGAAGATAATATTCTAAGCTAATTATGAAGATGATATGCATATGATATATAGAAACTAAGATTCATTCACCAATTTAGAACCTAGCATGTGATTTCTAAGATGATTTAAACATGGAAAGCATGAAACTAGCAACTAGGAACATTAGCATGAAAATCACTATGAATTCTAAAGCAATTCTAGCATGATAACAATGCAAATTGAGAGATGAAAATATGAGAGGAGAAGGCCTCTATTTATAGAGTTTTTGGAGAGAGGAAGAGGCTTGGATGAAGTGGCATCTATGTGGCATCCACATAAGAGCCACATAAGGGACACATAGGCTTTGAGGGGATGGCTAATTTTGAGTCAAACTTAGCATTTAATGTTGAGTAGCTCAATATTTTAAAATGGGAGACAAAGTTGTAAGAAGGAATTAAAGAGGAATGGGTGCCCATTTTGGAGAGAATTTCCCCATGTGGGTGAGCATTCCATTAGCCTTAAAAAGGTTAGGAATCACCCTTTAAGCATGATCAGAGGACAGTTAGGTGGGTAAATATACTTATGAAATGAGGTGATGGGAGTAGGGTAGGAATAGGGTAGGATTAGGGTAGGTCTCTAGGTTGGGTTAAGAGGTTCCTAGCTAGGGCTTAGATTATAATTCAAATTAAATTTGAATAAATCATGCTTTAGAAGAATTAGGAATATGGGGGATTTAATAAATGTAAATTTATTAAAAAGGGAATTTCATGAGACAAATGTATTTAAATGAAATACATTAGAATAGTATTTAAACTATTAGCAAATGAAACAATTTAATTGATTGAATTAAATAGTTAGAGGAATAAGAGGGAAAATAATATTAATATTTTTGGACGTCTACATTTTGCCCCTCTTTGACATGGCATCGCAAGTGGCATTGCATCAAAGACAAGAAAATAAGTTGCCATGGAGGAAGAGGATTTCTAGGAGTTGTGCTTAAGAAACGATGGTACGGAGTTGTGCCCCCTCGAGAAAAGAATACAATGAAGATGACGTTGTGGAATTTTCTCGAAAAAGGATGCAATGGGCAGGAGGAAGAGAGAGGAGGGAATAAATAGAAGCCTTATGAAATGCAAGTAAGAATGCAGCTAAGAATGCAAATGCAAATGAAATTAAATGCAGCTAATGAGCATTGGGGATCCATTTGTGTGTTATAATATGGAGAGCACATGCAATTTTGATATTGCAATAGGAGGTATGCATCAGGTGTTAGAAAACACAGATGACAAGATTCCTTTGTGTGGACTAGACACTCAAACAAAAGCACACTGCAAAAGGACGCATGTATCAGTATCCACCAGTCACAATGCACCAAGATATAGCAAATCGAGGTAGTGGTGAGGAGGTGTAAACCAACATAAAAATATAAAATCAATAAAGAAGGTCTCATGACCAAGCAGTCATTCAGTCCAAAGTTCTTTCCATGAATAAGATTGATGTGATGAAGGATTTGATAAGCCAACGCCGGAAGGATGCATCCTGACAGGAAGGGATTGGATTTGATTTGATAAAAGGGATTCGCTAGCAAAAGATGTGAATAGGATGGAGAGCAAGGACAATCGGTCACAAAATTGATTTGGGGAAAACATGATTGCAGTCACAGTGATCAAACATTGTTGAAAATGTAATGATGCGAAAGGTTTATTGCAGGATTTTGAATGATTCTTGATTTTTTTTTAAATTTTGTTGGATTTTGTGATTTTTAGGATTTTTTTATTTCTTTGGATCTTTTGATTTTTAGGATTTTTTGATTTTTGGTTTTTTGATGCATTTAAGTTGTTTAACATGATGATGAAGATGCCAAGGAGACTGGTGATAAGATGTACAGGGGATTGAGATGATGATTATGCACATGATGTTGCCCCAGTCAAGAAAGAAAGTGATTGTATTGATATGAAAGAATTGGATGTATAGATAGAATATATTGAATTGGATAGGAAGGAAGAATAAATGGATGAAAGGTGGAATGGATTAGATAGAATTGAATATGAATGAATTAGAACATAAATGGATGAAGGAAGATGGATGGTGTGGTCGATGACAAGGAAACACCAGGGAATGGTGGAGATGGGAAGATAGCTCAGAGGGGAGATAGATTGAGGGAATGGATGGATAGGAATCCAAGGACTATGGGGAAAAGGATGCCCCCATGCTAGAGGATGAAGGGTGGAGAGATGGCTTTTGATGGAAGATAGATGGAAGGAATGGATAGGATACGATAGTGGGATGGGAGAAGAGGACTGGGAGATGAAAGTTGAATACGCTAAATTTTCCAATGAATAGAATGCCCCCACTTAGGATAGGTCATGTGTGATGAGGCATTAGGATGAGGTAAAGCAAGACTCTAAGGGAGGTAGAGGGCAGACAAGATGGTGGTTGAAGGATGGAAGATGGGATGGTGGATAGGACAGGTGAAGGATGGAAGATAGGATGGTGGATAGGAAAATGGCTCAGAAGCAAGCTGAGGAAGCAATTGTGGCTAATTAAAGTGAAATGGAAGGCAAAGATTCAGATGGAATGGAGGATGAAAATGATGGGGGATGCAGAATTGGATATCAAGAGGGGTCCAAAAGCATGTATACATTTAAGCTTTCTATGTTTTTTGTATTTTATCAAGACCCAAAGGAGGATGGAGGAGGGGAAATGGACAAAACATGATAGGCATGGTAGATGACTAGGATGAAGGGAGGGATGGAGTGGTGGCTAGAAGAACTTGCCCTC